>VWZV01017470.1:2185390-2305585 GCA_013397155.1 Irena cyanogastra
AAAGAGGCTGTTTAGTCTGAGGTCACAGGGCCTGCCTTTGGCCAGGCAGCTTCCCACCCTCCCCCAAAGTCAAGCCATCCTCAGAGCCTGCAAAACTCTGACAACCAAAACCCTTTTGCAGCTTTACTTTATACACTACAGGTTTTTTTATCACTTGGGGTCTTCCAGATACTCCCTGCAGTTTCTGTGCAGGTGTGTGGCAGGACATGGGTGGATGGTGGGAGATAGCACTGTTTCTTGGACTGTCTGTCCCTGCCATGACCACCTCTGACCTTTTGGACAAGAGTGCATTTTTAAGTAAAGATGCCTTACACAGGAATCAGCAGCTCCTCTCCTGACCATGAGTTACTTTGGCAGAAATCAGGCCACCTTGAGCACCATGGACTTAATGTACCTGACAAATAGGGATGCAGATGGGTTAACTAAAGTGACTCATGATGATGCCCAAGAGTTGATGCTTCTGAGAACGCATTTCTGTAAGTACCAAAGGCTCAATGAATATGTCCCAAAGAATCCTAGTGTGTACACAAAAGCAGAGATCTCAGCACCATTATGACTTCAGAGAGAGTTCAGCTTCCTGTAATTCACTACAGGGCTCTCTTCAGTTCATGTGTCCCAGCCTTCCTCACCTACCTGATCAGTTCTGGATGCAATACAAGACATGGCAAACAGCCTTCAGAGTTCACCATGCAGGCAGGCAGCTTTGGTACTGCACCACCCTTCAGGGAGTCCTGCAGCAATCTCAGAGGAATAATATTCTTTTCTTTCAATCTTTTTTATGAACAATTCCTAAACTGCTTATTTATCTAATTTACAAGAACTGGTTGTATTCCAATTTTGTATACAAAGAAATAATAAAACCATCTTAATTTTAAAAGACCTTGCTTATCAAATGCATTTTTCATAGATTTGTTGAGCATTAGTGTATCAAGGCAGTTTTCTGTGCCTGTGCCAACAGCCACTTCTCCCCCAAGAACTGAATGTATTTGAAATATTTTGAACCCCCACTTTTCTGCTTCATTTGCTAAATAATTTCACATTTCTTCCAAAAACTGACATTCTTGCATCGGATAGCAATCCATATTATTGCAGCTTCCTGGAACAGTGGAATGCTACTGACAGACTGAATATTTGGGGACAGAAGTAATTTTATTTTTTGCTTCTTTCACTGCAGGAAAAGGCTAAATTTGCACATTTCTAACTAGCATATGTGTAGATATGCACTTCTTGCTTATGCTGCCCAAACCAGGTTATGTCCTAAGTCCTAAGGGTTATTTTCTTCTACTTGCTTTTAGCATACCAACAGACAAAAATACAACTGAAGGTCAGCTTTAACAAACTTCCATGCATTTGACTTTCCATGTATTCAGGCAACCCTATGTCCATCACTAACAGATTCTAAAGGCATGCAAAAATGCACAAGGGAAGTTTTATTAAAAGATGCCTATACTATTAACTGCTTGCAGCTGCCCTATTAAGAATAAACATTATCAGCCTCAGAAATTCTGAAGCTGGTTACTAAAATGGTTACAGACTAAGCTGTCTACTTAGTTTGAGTATATATTTTATTTGAGCAAATGAAGTGAATAAGCTTGTGTGCAAATGATCAGACATGCTGATTTGTGTGTGATTACTCAAGTCAAATGTTTAATTTGCATAACTGAATGCAAATTAGGTACAGAACTGCAGGCTAATGTGAAGCATGCCATTTGGCGCCTGAGAGTTCTAAAAATCAGACTCAAAACCTCCATGCTTAGTGTAACTAAATCAGAACAGTGGAATTCACCACAGCAGATATCTATCATTTGATTCTGCTTATAATTATTTACCATTAAGGGAGGATGACACATAAACAAGCACCAGAACCACAAGTCTGCTTCATTTTCTATCTCTCCAAGAGAAACCACTGTTCTGAGCTTCTAGCATATTCTTTCTTATCTTATATTTTAAATAAAAATATCTGACAAAGGAAAACCTACAACTATACAAAGACATGCAAAGGCTCCCTCAGAGCTGCTGTTTGGTAATTTTTTTGGAAGCGGAAGATTTCCACTGTACATGGTCCTGAAATTATTTTTAGCTTTGTGTGTTTACAATCTGGAATGACATATTCAATGTGATTTGATGTTTCCTAGTATTCTTGATCCACCTTCCAAGGGAAGCAGTGGAAAGTCTACAGTGTAGTAAACTGAATGCAAGACCTATGAGGAAAATATTTGTAGTGAACAATCTGACAGGGATTGGGAGCTGAACTGGATGATCTAATGGGCATTACATTGCTGGAGCCTAATGATTCATAGTAGCAGAATGGCAAAATGGCAATTCTAATGCTATTTAAGACCACAGTGAATAGGGTTTTCTGGTGTATTTGAAATTCTGGCTTACTGTAATGTACAAGAGACCACATAGACTCTGCTCAGGATGTCTTTCTATAATGTTTATTGGTTTCTTATGAACCCAAACATTTCAAAGCCCAGACTTGGGAGCTAAATATATAGTCAGGAGATCAAACAGTGGCTGAGGAAATCCCATAGTCCAGCCTACACATATACGCCAATTCGTTGCCTTATATTGGAAGATGCAGTCTGGCTGAGATTGCTGCTGAACACGGAACTGCTACCTCCTTAAACTGGGAACTACAAAAGAAGGTTTTAAAAAAAGACACCCCAAGCTCCTGCAACCTAGGAGGCAAAAGACACAGAGTTAAAAAACACAACAGCCCTAAAAGCCCCGAACGGCATGATTTTGCATGCCCAATTAACGATTTATGAGTGACGGAGGTTGGCAACACTAAGAACTGACTCATGAATGCTCTGCTTTCTCCATGAAGGAAAAAAGAAGCAGAGGGAAATGTCAGAGCTGCCCTTTGGCTGTTTTCCTCGCAGTGAGGAGAGCCCCCTGCCACCCCGCTGTGTGGTGCATAGGGGACCAGGAGTGCGCAGCCCTGGGAAGTGACCAGTCCCGCAGCACACACGTGGCCTTAAAAAACTGCCAATTCACTGCCTGGGTGGGAACTGAGGTCTGTGCATGTGCCTTGACCAGATGATAACTACGGCTGTGCAACCAATGGAGGAGCAAACACGAAGGAACTCCAGAGAAAGGAATTCTCACTTATCTGCTGGACAATCTCAAGTCTCATGCACAAGTCTTCTGAGATAAAACCCAAACCGTGAAAACAGAAACAAGCTCTATTTATTCAAACATGCTAAAAATATCTCCTACTACCACTCTGCATAATGTGAAAACCTAGAAGAGAGGCAAGTATTGATCATGTAAGATTCACTGGTAAAAGTTTTTTGAGAGAGCTGTGTGAGCATTAAACACACATATTCACTGTGCATATCCATTTCTGGGAACACACTGTATACTAGGCAGCAAATCCCACTGCTTCACTCTAGGTGAAACAGAGCTAACATCAAGGACAAGGACTGTTTTTCAATGCCAATAGAATAAGCAAATCTGTTCCTGAAGGACAAAGATATTAACAACTGCGAGAGAAATGCAGATATGCCAGAGAGTAGCTGAAATTAATGGAATCACACTTCATTATAAATCAACTAAGAATTTGACCCTCTGTCAATACAAGTTCAATGGTAGATTCATAAAGATCAATATATATGTATATATACATCACACTCGGCCTGGAGATGGATCTGTCTCAATACAGCTTCCATCCCTTACACACCATTCTAATTCTGCCTGTGTGTCTGCAGGGCTTTCCACCCATCTGTGGTACCTCATGCAGCAACATACAGGACTAACAAAGTCAGCGCTCACTCATCTCTTTTACAATAAAAACAGAATGAGACACCAAAATCCAATTCAGGAGCAGTTACTTCAGTTTTCTCAGGCCCAGAATGGATATACGGGTTCTCCTCCAGTAGAACATATCCATATGAGTTCATATAACAACTCTTGCAGTGTGACACGTTGGCATGTGTCGGCTCAGTCATGGCCACTCCGCACGTGTGCGTTTACGTGTGTACACGTGTTCACAGTCCCTCACTAACGGGGTATAACTCAAGTCATCGTAAGCTTACTTGTACTTTAGTGGCAGTGGGTTATGCTAAGTCACATTTCCATGTATCTGTCAGGAACTGGGAGTGTACACGTGGACTGATACCACTGGCAACCAGAAGAGCACAATTACTGAAGAGGTACTACTTAAGAGCCTAAATTCTCAATAGGTCCAGGCCTGGACATGGAAGAAATGTTTGATGATATAAGTCAAATTTCCCTGTCTTGACAACTACTTTATTCCTTTTTCAGTGATACTACACAGGTCTTCAGCAGTTGCCAAATTTCAAGCACTGATTGTAATCTCACTTACAGAAAAAAAACCCCAAAATTCTTTTGGCCAGGAACTGCTAACTGAAATAGCTCAATGATTTCAGTGTACTTTGTTAGGATTTATAATCCCCAGGGTAAAACACAATCAGCATTTGCAACGTGATGTGAGTATACAAAAAAGCAAGTAGAAATAGGAATATTCCCGCAGCCAAGAATTCTTCCAGGCTGGATCTGCTGATGTGCAGGCAGCTGCAGAGGCTTGCAGGCAAGGGGCTTGTTTGATGTCTGAACTCCTAGAGCAGGAAGAGACAGACAGCCTGGGAGACTTAATAGAGGCAGGGTACCCATTCTAGCATTTTCAAATCTTAGGATACAGCTCTGTAGGGAAACTATTCTGATTTAAACAATAACCACCACTGAAAAAGGTCCCTGCTCCTCTCCTCCTACTTCTCCTTGTGTACTGGTATTTTTCTGGCCTCAGATGAGTCAGGTTGGAGATCTGAGCCAGCTGACGGCTCTCTGCTGCTTTCTGTAGGACTAGTTTTCTGCTGATCTAGCTTTCTGAACATGCTTGCTGATGGGGGCAGAACACTCAGTGACAGCAGAAGGGGAGTGGTGGGGGGGGAAGCGAGAGAAGCAGAGCCCTCCTTGGCTGCAGCAGTAGAGCACTAAGTCCATTTAGTGGCATCTAAGTATGATACCATTAGCATTCCTGTCCCATAAAGGAAGAGCAATCAATTCAACTCCACTTCTTAGGGCTTCAAATCTGATTTTTCTAGCAAATAGTTTGCTTGATTGTAAGCTACTTCCCATTGCTTACTGCAAGTAGACCTGGCAGATGATGCTGCAACAGGACATCATTTTGAACCTTTCTTTTCCCCAAATCCTCAGAAATGCAAACTGTTCCTGGTTGCATTTGTGCAAGCCCTCTGGGAACACTGTTACAGGGAAGAGACCAGCCATGGATGCCCATGTGGATCCAGGTGGGTGCCTTGCCCCTGGGCAGGTGGGCCCAGGCTTTGGTGACCCTCTGAGATAATCAGCATAGCCCAAACTGCCACAGAGAAGGACAAGGAGGGGCGGGAGGACACAGGGAAGGAGAGACATGAGATAACAGGGCTGAGATGGGAGCTCAGGCATCCTGACTGCAGGCAACACAGCCTGAACAAGGTGTCCAATGGCTTCAGCGCACACTATGCAGTCCCTTGAATGCAGAGGACCTGTCATCTCATGGCAACAGTGACCTCAGAAAGCTGTTTTTATGGGGCCTGGCCCCCTTGGTTCAAACACTGCTTTACACAGGTCCAAACAGCACAGAAAGTGGGCCAAAATTAAGCAAACCCAACCAGGCACTAAGCATCACTCACCCCTTTCTCAAGCTAACCCAGTAGAAAGGCTTTCTAATTGAATTTCCATATGTCTAATACAAAATAAATACAAAGCTCCAGCTTCAGAAACACAGAGGCTGTAAGTGATGTAAGGCATCTGGAGCTGAGGTTTAATGCTGCTCTCTTCCCCACTCTACCATGCTGTCCTGGTCTCACCCCAACATGCATGCAGCCACTTTCGGGGTGCCAAGACTATTCCATTAGTGCTGCATGGTGCATGTGAAGCAGTTTCAACAGGGCGAACTAAAAGAACATAAATCATCCCTAACACAGCAGCTAACTAGGCCAGAGAGAGCCAAACAACCTCAGTGAAGAACCACATGAACAACTTTGTCTTATTTTGACACTCAAGGATTGTGAGGTCTCCCCAGCTTCTGTTGAGCTTTCTTAGCTCAACAGACTTTACATGGAGCAAGCGGCACATCAGCGTCTACGCAGCCAACAAATAGAAAACCAGAGAATTAAAAGGTCCCAAGTCTCCACTCTGCACCTTATTCTCTCAGACTGTAATACCATTTTTTGTTATCAACTGGTAATTTGCTGACCTCTCAATTCTTCCCAACAGCTGCAGCTTACAGACTTCTTCTAACGTTATCCCTATGAAAGTTTAATGAGATCTTTGCTTTAAATAACCTAATGAAATAAGGGTACCAATTAATCCCTTTGGGCAAAAGTCAGTTCCTCTTATTTTTGTTCTCTAAAAGAGGCTGTAAAAGTCCCTCCTGCAGACGGTGGCCCTGTGGAACTTCATGGAGATTAACCCATGAGTTTCAACTCAAGTGTGGTGGGGAGTTTGAAATTTTTCAGTCAGAAAGGATTTTCCATTGCAGAAATGATGGTTTTTTAAAAGCAATATATTTTGTGGACAGTATTTCCAAAGCAAAAAGAATTACAGAATTTCAGTATTACAGGGAACCAAAAAAATCTTCCAAAGTAAAATGAAGCCAAATGACAAAATATAAAAATTCACCATGACATGGAAATTCCGATTTTCAGCTGGTGTAGCAGAAATTTACAACTATGCAAATAGCCTGACCTCCAACTGTTGAGTACCTTCTCAACAGCATCCGTTTTATTCAACCATGCAGAATTCCCAAAACCCGAAAGGGTTCTTAATGTAAAATCTGTCTACATCTTATGTGCAAAGCAAGAAACAGCATGCCACTCACTAATTTCAGCATTCCTTGATGAGATGTTGCAATATTCACTATACTTGCTCTTGACAAGGCCAGGTTGGATGGGGCTCTGAACAACCTGAACTAGGGGAAGGTGTCCCCGCCCAAGACAGGGGAATTGAAACTAGAGGATCTTTAAGCTCCTTTCCAACCCAAACCATTCTGTGACTCGCTCCAGTGCAGATCACAGACCAAGATCTAGGGTACTTGGTGAGGCTTAATGCTCGCTAGATAGCTGGGAATTGCTGGGCTGCAGTAGCACAGACCTCTGAGCAGGCTCTTTTATTCCCTTGAGCAATATCAGTCTGGGATCTCCCTGCCAATGCTGTTAGATGGCTTTTGCTCTCTGAAATAGCTCACTTAATGTTCATGTATCTCCACACTGCACTGGAATCTGCAGTGTAGACAGAGCATTATTTCTCATCTAAATTTATCCAGCTTCAATTTTCAGCCACTGGATCCTGTTATGCCTCTGTCTATCCATTCTAAAAACCTTCTATTATTAGAAATATGCTACAGAGTTGAACAGATCACATCCATCATCGCTTTGTGATCCTCCCACTGTTTTCCTCACTTTTAAACCACAGTCTCCTGTCTCTGCATAGGGGTGTTCTTTTTTCAGCCTCTGTTTTGCAGTGGGGAAGCAAGTGCAAGGCTGTGAGAGTGGCACAGGCTGTGGATGCAGCTCAAACTGGAAGAGGATGATCAGAGGGCAGAAAATACTGGTAAGTGTATCTGCTGTGTTGCTGCGTCCAGCATCACTGTGGGTGCACTTGCAATATGTCAGTGTTTCACATGGTGGTGCCTGAAAGATTATTCTGGCTTTGGCTTGATCTCTCACCTAATAGGTATTTAGCTTCTGTCCTGCCCTGCTTTGTTCTCACAGTTATACATCAATAAAACTACCTTCTCTTCTCCTCTAAACTGTCCTCCAAACCTTTAAGTAAACCAGTTACATAAAACAGGCTCTGTCATTTCACCTGGCTCTCAAATCACGGCTGTTTTTGGAAAGAGCTCAGATACAGATCTCATCATGCAAGATCAGATTCATCCACAGGGATGAGGAGAATCCTTTGTCTGCAAAAAGCAGTTTGCAAAGTTCAGTACAAGTTTCCTGCCTAGTCCCAACATTTGTGTGCTGCCCACACAACTGACCTGAACGATGAAGTGTGGGAAACATTCCTCTGCTGCTCTCACCGAGCTGCCAGAGCGGGATGCAGAGCTAGGATTTATAGAGTTAAGAATTACACAAGGTTATACTGCTATATAAAATGCAATTAAGATGCAAAGAATATTTTATAGCCTGACTGCATCAGTGTCATAGAATTTCATAGCTGACTGTGTGTTTTTCCATTTCCTAGAGCACTCTTTAAAAGCTGAAGGAAATGTATTAAAAGCCAACGAGATTAAATTATACATAATTCCTATTACTTTGCTCTTATAAAAGGACCTCACATGGACACCTCAACCTAAAACAAAGGAATGATGAGGTTATTTTTGCCATAAGCCAAACATATGTCCTTTAGATTATGAAAGAAATATTTGTGGTCTCTGCTGATGTTGTCAGAATGTACATCATATATTAGATTCCCGAATACACAGAAATACCCTGCTATTAAAGCTAAACAAAAGAGATTTAACTGGTTGGACTAATGAATTTCAGGAACTGATTATCCATGGCAGTATGATACTGGCTGACGTGTTAAAAACAGTGAAATAATGTAAGACCTTGCCTAAATAAGATTTATACACAGTGCCAGCTAGCTGGTAAAAAATAGCAATAGCCTTTTAAAACATTAATTTAGGCTTTTATTAGAATACAAAGAACCTCTAGTTTTTGAAAGCAGGCATTGTCTCCCCTTTTAATTTCAACAGCACCATGGCTTGAATACAACACAGCAGGGTGTGTGTTTTCTAAAGTTGGGTTATTATCAGAGTGCTCAATGCAGTTTGCCAATAAGCCTTTATTTGGCAAAGCTTAAAACTGCTGACAAATGAGATTCTTCCTTCAGCAGTAAAACAAGGCACAGTTAAATATGCCTAATTACAAAAACACACTGAGAACCACTGTGAAGTATGTACATCGCTGAAAAATCAAATTATCTCTGCATCACAACTGAGGAGCTGGCATCCTAATGCCATCTAATCTCATGGAATAAAAATATACAAACACAAAAGACCTAGAGACAAGATCCTGCCTGGTTTATTCCCTATGCCATCCTACCACACCAAACAGACCCCACCAAGCCCTTCCTCAGAGTGCAGTGCTCCACTGCCATAAGACAGCCTCCTTCTGCTCCTGCAGTCATGCTGGCCCTTAGAAGCCATCTAACCATGCCAAGATGAGCATCCTGTAAGATCAGAAGCAGGTTTGAGCACACAGAGGGAGAAATCTGAAAACAAATTTCTCATTTTGAACTACAAATTCAGTGAACTGATTGTTTGCCCACAAAAGTATGGCAGTGCTTTTTCTTCAGTATCTCTGCTACTTTCTCTCTATTGGTGTGAATTGATGCAGAGTTGAGGGTGCATAAAAACCTTGAAACTAAATGAAAAGATAAATCTGTTTAAAGTGAAGTAGCTCTTTATACCTTTTTCCAACATAAGACAGGATCACTAACAGACTTGTTTCTTTTCTCTAAGATTGTAAGATAGTGTGCACTTCTAGTTCAGATATGAATCTCATTCCATGACAACTATATGTATGCATCAGTAGCACTGATGAACTCTTTCTAATTTCAGTGGAATTAATACTGTTCTATGGGAAAACATAGTCTATTAGGTTGACATTGTATAAAACTTTTGAGCAGAAAATTCTCTTGACCTCAATTTCAGGACATTTAATAATATTCCTAGGCAAAACTCAGACAAACAGGAGTAAATTGTTACAACCATAAGCAATATTGCTGTTTCATGTCTGTGGTGCATTTTTTGCATATTTTTAATATTTTAAAATATGTGCCTATTTTAAATGTTTCATATTTACCAGAAATATTTATAAAACATTAAGAACCACAAAGAGAAGTAACCCATTACAGTGAAGGCAAGTACAGAGTAAAAATGCCAGAACCTCAAATAAAATGTTCTGTAATATAATGGAGTGTCTTATCTCTTGCTATGTCCAGTCACTTCCTTCAGCTGCACTAAGTGTCCCTGAATGGGGATTTACAGCAGCCACCACAGTGTCTAGTTGCTTAGCCTGTGGCTACATTTAAGCCAGGACTGAGGGGTTTTATGTTTATTCTCACTACTTTCAGGATTGAATTGTCTTATTTCCAGCATAGTTTTCTGGCCATTACAGCCCTAAACTCAAATTTTAGTCTGAAAACTAAACTTGTTACTTCCCAGTTTTTCTGTGCTAGCTGAGGTCTGATACACTTGCACCTAAATAACATTAGGAATCTTGTCAGAAATGCCTGAAATGCCGAAGGAACTCTAAATTTCCTTTCCAAAAGCATTTAAATTGTAAGAGAGGACCAATTTAATAGAGAACTAATTTACTTAGGCTTCTGAGTGCACCAAGTAACTTTTGAAAATAAGCTCCAGTCTCTAAGGTCATGTAAGCCCTTTTGAAAACTTTACACGGCATCTCAAATTCACCTTAATTGTATTTGATAATAGAGCTCAGGCTCAGGCTGAAACAGGATTCCTGGGAATCATGTATAACCAAAGAAAGATCCTAGTTTCATTGTGAGATCCCAGGTTAGGCTTGCAGAGCTGGCAGGGCAAAGAGAGGAGCTTTTCATTGATCATATGTGATCTGTAGATAACTGAGACACAACAACAGAGCTCTAGATGTGTACCTTTCTGAAAAGAACAGTTGTTAAAAAGGTAAGAGGAAACCTTAGGAGAACAATACACAATATATTGGTCTAAAATTAACAGCTGCCCATAGCAGTACTGGTATGAGGCGCATGGAAAGTGCTCTGCTCAGGTCACTCAAAGCTCTGCTTATACCTAAAACTAAACTGCTGTTCATGATGTGCACAGAAAGGGCTGTGATGTGAGCATGTGAAGTAGTGTGCTGTGCTCCCCAGAGCCAGAGGAGCAGAGAAACTGCAGGGAATTCAGAAGACAGCAGCAAATGAGATGAGGAAGACAGAAGGACCAAGGTATGAGAAAGGATTAAGAGCTAACTGTACATAGCCTACCTGAGTACTGAATTAAAGTGCCCAGCTAATATAAATGCCTTGAGAACAGAGTTATTCTTTACAGGGCTGTTTTAATCATAGTATCACAGAATATGGTGAGTTACAAGGGACCAAACAGGATCACCAAGTCTTGCAAGAGGCCTGCAAGAGACCATCCCCAAGAATCACACTATGTGTCTGAGAGCATTGTCCAAACACTTCTTGAGCTCTGTCAGGCTTGGTGCTGTGACCACTGTCCTGGGGAACTTGTTCCAGTGCCTGACCACCCTCTGAGTGAAAAAACTTTTTCTGCTATCCAACCTAAACCTCCCCTGACTCAGCTTCATGCTGTTTCCTTTCCATGCTGTCACTGGTCAACAGAGAGCAGAGATCAGCGCCTGCCCTCCTCTTCTCCTTGTAAGGAAGCTGTAACTGCAATGAGGTCTCTCAGTCTCCTCCAGGCTGAACAGACCGAGTGACCTCAGCCACTCCTCATACGGCTTCCCTTCAAGGCCCTCACCATCCTTGTGGCCCTCCTTTGGATGCTCTCTAAGAGCTTAATATCTTCTTTCTATTTGGCACCCTAAACTGTGTCCAGCATTAGAGGTGAGGCTGCCCCAGTGCAGAGAAGAGCAGGACAATCCCCTCCCTTGCCCGGCTGGCCATGCTGTGCCTAATGCCTCCCAGGACAGGGTTGACCCTCCTGGCTGCCAGGGCTCATGTTCAGCTTGCCATCATCCAGGACCCCCAAGTCCCTTTCTCTGGCACTGGTTTCCAGGATCTCATTCCCCAGTCTGTGCACACAAATAAGATTGCCCTGTCCCAGGTGCAGACTCCAGCATTTGCCCTTGTTAATATGGTTAGTGATTGCCCAGGCCTCTGATTTTTTGAGAGCCTCTCTCCAGAGTCTCTCTGCCCTCAAGGGAGTCAACAGCTTCTCCCAATTTAGTGTTGACAGCAAACTTAAGTGCTCCCTTGAGTCTTACATTCAAGTTGTTAATGAAGATGTTGAAGAGAACTGGGCTGACCAGTTAAACCAGGGAACATCAGGAATGGATTTAAAAACTTGGACGCATGTAAGGCACACATCAATTTGACAAGTTACTGTGTGTAAGCAGAGCCATGGTAACTCTTCACCTGTGCACTTTTAGCCCAAACGCTCATTTGCACTAAACTGCCCTGAAATAGGTTAGAGCAGGCTGAAATTTTTGAATGCTACAGGGGAGAACAACGCTACCACCAGAGCTGAGCTCAGCTGAGATAACTTACTCATGCTCCAAGTGCTAAGGAGAAAAGAAAAATAAATATTCTGGATATCAGGAAAAAAATCCTTACCTCTGAGACCTACTGACTTTATTGTTGTGTCTTCAGGAAGAAAAGGAAGACTTATTACTTGGGCTGCCTAAAAGAACACTGACAAAATAAAAGACAGTGTACTACAAGGAATAACTGAACCAGCAAGGAGAATAGTTAGATGTCTCTCTCTGGGCAGTTTTTTTTTCACCTCTTATTTCTGCAACTGTCAGATTTCTTTCTGTAGAGTACTGAGGTAGAAAGTCTAAACAGAACCAAAGCCCCTCAGTTTCCCTTTCATTCCAGGATTCAGTTTACTAGACCATTTTTTTCAACCTCTCTGAGGTTAGAATAAATGTTTTCCCACTTGCTATCCGAGAGTGACAAAATACCCCTCCAAAAAATGTTCTCATAGCATTTCCAGCTGGGGCAAGACACAAAGGCTGCTAAAAATCTCATGAGAAAGTTTATTATCAAGAGATTTCCAATCCCATCTTTCCACGTTCTCCTCAATGCTGCACTGTTGCCAAAACTGACTCTACGTTTTGCTTCTCCTGAAAGCTGTCTGCCAATGAGCAGTGCAATTTTAGGTATAACTGCCATCAATACAGGCAAGTATATTGCAATTAGGTGCAACTGCAAGAATTGAGGCTGATGGGCAGTGTCAGAGTGTGTATGGGATGTGGGAGCTCTTCCCTGGAAGGCAGTGGGGAGCTGGGTGCAGGGAACAGGCAGGTTGGAAGACCCCTCAGTCCTGCTCTGCCTTCCCAGCATGGAAGGCTATGGTTTAGCCCATGCAATTGCATGAGATTTCACAGGATAGGTCAGGTTGGAGGGGATCCCTGTGGGTCATCTGGTCCAAGGTCCCTGCTCAAGCAGGGTCATCCCAGAGTGCATGGCACAGGATTGAGCAGCTGCAAGAATAGAGAGGACTTGGTCCAAAACAAAACCACACATAACGCGTACAGGTGAAGGCTGGGGTCCTTGGCACCCACAGAACCCTGTGTCCCACCACATTGCTTGCTAATCCTTGCTAAGAACATGATCACTTGAGTTTCTAATTGTGCAAGCATCTTGGTGATGCCACCCCTCTCTGTCTTACTCCGTGGACTTCACTGAGTGTGGTGCGTCCACACCAGATAGAGTCTGAAAGATCACCTTCCTGGAAAGTGCCTTGAGTTCTTCAAACAAAAGACATCCTGCAAAATATTACAGAAAGGCTTCAATCAGTACTAAAGTGCCTCAGTGCTTGAGCCTTGTCTCATGATTTTTCTTACATGTATATATAAAATTCCAAAAGGAAACTGTGATCACCCAAATGTTCTTATGTTCAGTAAAATAACAAAGCTCTTTTTTTGTTCAACATGAAATAGAAAGGCTTTTGGTCTTCAGAGTATTTTTTCTTACATGCCTTTCATAGAGATGACATGAGGAAAAAAAAGAACAAAGGGGGGGGAAAAGGGGAAAAATAGAGGATGAAGAAATTTCATTTATCAGCTTCAAATTTTTCACTTTTTATCTTTCCATCTCAATCTGAAAATGTAAACATAACTTTCTGATAAGATTCTTACTTTTGCAAGAGACCTTTTCCCTAAAAAATTAGCATATGCATTAAAAAAAACAGCTATGAACAACATACAGCCAAAGCCTTGGGGCTTGCACAGGTTTTAGTTTACAAGCATGAGAAGTTTAAATACAAGACTGTAAGTGTTCTTTGATACTGGACTGATTGGAAAAATTCCAAAAGCCTTGAAGTGCAGAGAAAATATGTATATTTAGGAAAAGAGCAATTAAATAAAGTAAACAATAATTAAAATATTGCAATATGAAGACTAGGATGTTGAAAACTTGCATTGACTAAAGAATATATGAAAAGAGTGCTTTTTTTTTTTCTCAAACCACAATACTCAAGATATCATTAAACTTAAAATAATGGGGAAGAAAACTCTTTTACATCCATGTTACTATCTTCATGACAATGTGGTGATTTAGTTATAAGGGATTCCACTGTAAGTGTACTGGTTTAAAGCTAGGGGAATGGGAAATAAGGTTTTATTTTAGGTTTTACTTCCTGACATGAAAGGTGCAGGAAGTAAATCCTGCACCTTTCAGAAAAAAAGTCGGAAAATCTGACTTTTTAGACACTTTTAGAAATATGATGGGGCTGATCTGTTCCTTGTCCCTATGAGTTTATCCTGATGCAGACCATCAGCAAATCCTGCTCAATAAACTTTGTATCACTTGAATTTAATTAGCAGATGAAAAAAGCCATGATCTGACTGAGTCAGTCTCGTGACCAAGATGAACGGAAAAGTTATCAATAGAAAATCTGAGAAAAACCAAAACCCCTCAATTTTAATTGAACTTCTAAGTTTGACAACAAAAAGTAGACACTCTCAGCTCGAGGCCATGCAGCCTTTGATTGCCAGCTCTGGGAATGTGCAGGTGTTGGATCACCCACGGCAGTGCTGCCCCATGGCTCCTCTCAGGCAAAACCCCTGCTCTTTGATCTCTCCCCAGATCTCAATGGGAGTTCCTCCCTTCCTGAGTCCAGGTGGACGAGGGAAACTGGGAAAGCTCTCTCTGAAAATGAAATCCACTTTGCAGATCTTGTACCTCAGCACCTCCTCTCCACATGAGTGAACCGGAGAGTGGAGAACAAGAGTTCCACCCATTCTTCCAGAGGTTTCCATCTGTCCAAAAGCCTGAAGAGTGATGCACGGTGGACAGGCAGTGGGAAGAAGATGTCTAGATTACCTGTGCAGTACAGACCAGGACAGACGGTGACAAATGGGCATGTTCCCACTGTGGAAGACCAGATACACCTTTCATCTGCTCTTCCCCAAGGCAACACCCACATGTTGAAGGTTTGGGCATAAAATTTGATCTGATGGATTCTCCTGATGTGTTCATATACAAACAGCAGCATTTGCCAAGAAAGTATCTTGCAATGTTATATGACAACTTTACTGTAGTCTTTGAAAGAGCCCAGATCCATTCTCCCAGATCAGACTTGGGCAGATCACTAAAGGGATCAGGCTCACACTTTCTGCAGCACCCATCTACACTGCACTGGCAGTCAGATTCAGATGATCTTTACACTATCTGAAAAAATTTAGAGGACTGACTAAATTTGCTACAGCAAAAAGTTGTCAAAGATGTCATGTGAACACACACAGTGGGAGTCAGGAATTAGAAAGATATAGAAAGAAAGAGGAAGGAAGGGAGAGAAAGGAAGATAAAAGAAGGAATAGGAAGGAAGGAAGGAAANCTATTTCAAGCTTTTAAAGAGACCAGCTAGTCAACACCACAGGCTCAGCGGGGGTCCATGGCAAAGGTAAGGCCTGTCTAAGCCAGATGCAGGACACGGTGTGGGACAGAACATGTCTATGGAGTGGGCTCTCCGGAATCACTCTGAAATCCAAGGCTTTGTCACAATACTCTTTCACACAATAAGGGTCCAACACAAGCTGTGAAACCATATCTCCAAAAATGCAGAACAGCTGGAGTAACTAATTGCTTAAGGAGGAAAACAGTCACCTCTGCCATAGGCTAATGCCATGGCCTAAGGTGTAGAGAGTACCACGAAGACAGTAGAGCATGAAATACTGAGACGGAGAAGGGAAACAGAGGAAGGAGAGAGGTACGTGAAGCCAAAACCTGGCTATTTTTATATACTTTGAAGATTTTAAAATTACACCCATTTTTGTGCTGATAATCTTGAGACAAATGCAGGCATACAATTGCAACCCACAGGAGGGAAAAGAAATCAGGAATATCAGCATCAGTTTTCATTTGTGGTCTTCAATCAAGTCTGATGCCTGTCACAAGAACACCAAATGCTGACCTGAATCCCTCTCAACCAGCTTTTATTTCTTATAGTTTAATTCTTGCTCCTCTGAATTTTAAAGAAGAACAGAATCAGAGTCATGTATCTCTGAATGTGACATCTTCTATAGCTACTGATTCAGTGGTTTAATTCCGCTGTAGCACTACAATGTGAATAAATGTGGGTTTGTTTAAGCATTCTACACGAGGATGTTTGGCAGGCTCACTCATAACTGTCTGTCCTGAAGGTTATTCAGTTTGTTTGTTTGCACTTTTTGCTGCAATACCTCCAGTAGTCACTGTCATGGAGAGGATGTTTCGGTAAATGTATGTTCTCTTGAATTAGCAAGTTAATTTCTAGGCAATAGGAAATGTTCTGATGAGCATTCAGTCATCACCACACTAACAAATGACAGTAGCAAAAAAAGCCAGATAAACTGCACGACCAAAGACCCCAGAGTATTTTAGAAGTGAGTTGAAAGCCTACAGGGCCAGATCCTCCTCTCACCTTTACATTTACACAGCAAACCACATCCTGTCATTGAGAACCTGGTGAAAGTGAAAGTTTGCTGAGCAGAAGAGCCCCTGTGCAACCATTAACAGCTCCGAGCAGGAACCTGACTCAGCTCCTGCCTCAGAGGCAGCAAGAAAAAATATAGTCCTCTCAGGAGCATGAGGCAGGTTACAAGTTGCTACCTTGACAGCAAATCTGCCCTCGACTTCCCTTGAATGTGGGAGAAGACAAAAAATGCTGTATACTAAGTGCAACAGAAATGCTTTTCTGATGCTCAGAACCCATCCTCAGCAGGGAATAATGCAAAACCAGCAATATAAACCACAGGCAAAGGGATTGATCTGCAAGTGGTATAAACTGATAGGGTTGAGAGGACCCAGCTGACTGATGCTTTGAGGCTACTAGGGGCTTATACTTCCTTTTACTGAAAAATTCGTAAGTAATTTTCACATGGCTTAGCGAGGATATTTTTCTGCCTTCTTTTTCCAGCAAACCTGAACTGGACCACACACAAAGGGTTTGCATACACTGGAAACAAAGCCAAATTACAGATGTGGATTTCAAGTAGATCAGTTAAAGGACATTAAATACTAATATGGAAGGTTTAATTCTGAAATAAAGTAACTATAACTTGCTTTAACACTGAATCAAGCAAACTAAAAGCTCTTTTATATATGACCAAAAGCATGTACCCATGGGTTTGACAAGTTTTACCTCAAACACTTTAAATTCACATTTCAGTTATTTCACTCTGTCTTCCATGCAGATAAGCCTAAGCAGTACCCCTTTAACTGAGGTTTTGTTTCAGCTGCCAGCTTACCCTCTGCAGCCACTCTTAAACCAAAATATGGGTATCTCTACAGGGGTTTACATTAGCTTTCCTAAACTGATTTACAAAATAAACCTAATTCAGCTACTGTGTGGAGATAAGGTCTAAACAGCTGAAAGAATGGGATTTATAGATAAATGAGGAGGGATGGCATAAAAACTTCATTGATTTCTGGCTGTGCTTCTGTTCTAAATCCCATTCTCTCCTAGTTTGCTGCCTCTGTTGAAGACTGTTGGATCTTTCTTTTTTGATTTAAAACTTCAGCTGAGTTTCAACTTACTTCACTAGACTGACAATGAAGACTTAATCCCTCTTGGAATCTGCAAGATGTAAAAGGCTGTGAGTTAGCCAGGCTTGATAGGACTCTGATTGGGAAATTGCCAGCGCTTTTTGCTGTCACAGGTTGTTCCCATTCATCAGAGCCATCCCCACCTTCAGCGAGGACTCTGCAGAACCGAGGCCACTAAAAATGGGGGGGTAGCGCATGAGGAAACAGAATCCTCCTCTTTTGCATATGAATGCAACCTCATTTCATCTTCTGGTTAGATGCAGACTTTTATATAGCCACAATATCACTTCATGGTCACATGGTTTGCACACTCTGTGCAAAATACTCCAGACTGACACCACAAACTTTTGATTTGTTGGATGGTACTAGTGGAAGGTGTCACTGCCCAGGGCAGTGGGGTTGGAACTAGATGATCTTTAAGTGCCCTTCCAATCCAAACTATTATATGATTATAAGATAATCAGTAGAATAAAAACACATAGAAAAACTAATCCCATCCCATCCAGACACTTTGGTCATGCTTGGTAGAGATAGAGTCCTCATTATGCATGACCCAACAGCTGGTAAAGCATTTAGAAAATGCTAATGACTAACGACAGTGACAAACATCTTTTAGGAAGATATAATTTGCAATCAACTAAGGCAAATATTTATACATGCCATTATCACTTCCTGGTGGGATTACTGTAATCCATTATTTGCAGGTCTTCATGCTACCGTACTTCCTTTGGGGATTTGAATTTTTGCAGAACTGTGGCTCCAGAATGCTCATCCTAGCCAAGATTCATTACTCACGTTACAGGCAAAGCTCCACTGACTTCCTCTGCAGCACAGAACTGACTTAAAAGACTTTTTGCTTATATGCAGAACCAAATGGTGATTAATCCATCATGCTTGTAGTGCAAAACTGGTTTGGGTCTTAATTCCAAAGGTTTTCCATAAATTGCTATCATTTTGCATAGCATCTAAGGGTTTACTCACAATCTAAACATGCTAAGGACCAAAATAAATGCTGTTAACACAAAAATCACTTCACTAGCTACGCCTGCAAAAACTGTCCAGAGCCTTTTCAAGGGCCTTGATTAACTGAGAAGTAATTATATTCTGAAAACCGGTGAGTAATTTCACATTTGTGGCACTTAGAGACTGGCCTCTGTTCCCTTTTGCTTAGTGCAGATAAATGCTAACCCCACAAGTTTCCACGGATGTCAGAGGTTGCTGCTCAGCACTCTGAGAGATCATGCTGCTTCGCAAGGTGCAGTTAAGAGCAATTCCAGAGCCAAGAGGCTTTGAGTCACAGCCACTCAGCACATGGTAGCAGGAGTTCCAAGATGTTGCCACCAGCTTTCCTTAATCCTCAGCAACAAACCACTGTCTCTGGCCCAAAGCTGCAGACAGGACCACAGGAGGAGTGTTCAGCCTAAAGGACAGAGCAAAGCTGGTCTTAGGCAGCTGCTGAACAGTGCATGGCAGAGGCTGAGCCAGAGGCTCCAGGTCTGGCTCCTGCCAGTGCTGAGCCAAGATTGGTTGGTAACCCTGAGACAAGAGTCAGCAGAGAGCTGCAAGAGGGAGATGCTTTCATTTTTGCAGTGAATTTTGTCAGGACTTTTTCTGTCAGCACCTTGATTTTTGCAAACGTCAGCCTACAGAAACAGCTGATGTTGGGCAAGGCAGCTCTGATGTTTCATCCTCCCCAGCAGAGGCCCACCAAGCACCACTGCATCACCTGACCACCTCAGCTAAACAGGGAGGGGTTAATTTCCAGGCAACGTCCAGCGACTAATACAAGGCTGTCATCAGGTCAGTGCTAAGCAGATGGCTCTGAACACCTTAAAAAGAAGACACTATTTCTGCAACAGTGGCAGGGGGATAATAGCTTAAAGAGATCACCTTTAAACTGTAAAACATAGATGACAAACAACAATTTTTGGAACATCCTCCCTAGCATTATCTGAAGTGGGATAAAAACAACATCACTTATTATAAATTTTGACTGACAGTCCCAAACCCCATCACTCCTGAAGAACACATAATTTTGAGGCTGAGTAATCATTAGAGCACAACAGTATGATAAACAAAGCTCTTCAGTGCAGTTGCTGCTGCCAGCTCTGCACTACAGAGCAGTTTTACATTGAGTGTACATCTTGGGGTGAAACTGAGTCCTTCTGACAAATTTATTCAACTGCAAGGCATGGCTCCTTAGACATCAAAGCAAGAGACAGCATGTTCTCCAGGTCCAGTCCATAGGGTGGTACAAACCTCTCAAACAATCACTGAATACCAAAAAACTCACCACTGTGTGCTCTTCAGGCAGAATGCCACTCTTCAGCCCTGTCTTGAAAGGATGTTTAAGGTACATGTTGGCATGTTCATTTAACAAACACATAATTAAACTCCCTTCTAAGCTCTCAAGAACTGATGTTTCCCTCCTGGAGGAAGCTGGCAGAACAAAGAGCATGTGTCTAAAGGACAGTCCCTGTTGCACAACACACTACTCAAAGGTGGTCAGATGTAACAGCAGTGGGCAGGCAACTAGTAAGAGGTGAGCAGAGGCAAAGATGAAGCTTAACTAATTTGTGAGCAGTAGTGATGTTCTGAAGTTTTTCCAAGTCTAGCTCAGGTCTGTGTCTTTCTTCAAAATAAAAAGGGAGGCAGACCAAAGCACCCAAGGGCTAATGGTGCTTGGAAAGAAAGATGGAGCTGTAATCAAGCTGACTTTAGCAGCATGGAGAGCTGCATCACTGCCTCTGTTTTCTGCACAGACAGAAAAGGTCAGATTTCTAGCTACTAATCAGTAGCTAGAAAGCAGCCTCAGGATTTAGTCTTGGCATAATTTCTGGAAAAGGTTAAGAAGTCAAAGTTTATTATTGTGACATTCTCAAATAATTAACTTATGGATGAGACATGATTTTTTATCAAGTGTAAACTGAAAAAGTATCTTCTTGTACACTCAGCAATCCATAGTCATAGAAAAGTCTGGGAAACAGTTTCTACTCCTTTGGTGTGTCAATCTGAGATCATGAGAAGATGAGGAAACAGAAAGAGGCAAGGTCTCTCCTGGTACCTAAAGAAATAACAGAGCAATGGGAGCTGCAAAAGATAAATCTCTCTCCAGAAGATGGAGACAGTTCGCAGATGCCCTTTTCCTTGAAGAAGGCAATGTAACAGGCTCTGGGAAGAAATGATTCCACTTTAAAGGCCAAAACTCATGAATAACACTTCAAACCTCTCACCCTAAGGAAGTGCAACTTTGGTTCATAATTAGGTGAGCTAAATAAGTAGTCTGCAATGGAGCAAAGACATCAGACATGGTGGTAAGTCTTAGGTCAGACAGCAGCAAAAAAAGCAGTGGACATCAGAGAGATTTGATATGAGATAGGCTGCATTGCTTATATGTTGTTGCTTGGAGTCCTTTTTGGAACCCTAAAAGCTCCTTCTGCATTTCTAGGAGCAATTTGGAAGCATAACTCCAACCATGCTGATATCTAGCACTTCACCAAAGCTAGTATTTCCTCCTGGTTTTAATAGCATAGCTTGAGATTCAGGCTATGTTAGCAAGTTCTGCGTGCAGTCCTGCTGTGTACTGCACCCATCTTATCTAAGGCAGAAGTCAGCTGCTGGGCTTGGGGTAAATAAGGTTTGAATGTGTCTTCATAAGCCCCTCTCACCCACAACTATCTGGCACAATGATGACAAGGAGGTCTTTAATCATTACTTCTGGTTGCTGTCATTGCTGTAGTCAGTGACTCAAATTTTCTCCTAGGTGAAACCTGACAGCAAAGCAAGTTGGAGAATGATTTTTGTGTGGAAAACAGTAGGGGGGCATAGAGTAAGGTTGTGTATCACATAACATTAAATCATCTGGTGGCAGACAGTGACTCTGTCTCATGTAATAACAGTCTGTTTGGTCTTAAATCTCAATGAAGCAGTCAGCTGTACTGACAGAAAAAAACAAAAAATCAAGAGGGCAGGTGGGGCAAAGCAAAATTCCTCTGATTGCCTGAGTATTAAGCCCGTGTTTCATGAAGGTAACACGAACAGTTTACACAAAAACATCGTTTCCTTCTCCCTGTTGCTTTTGACCTGGTAGCCAAAAAAACACAGAGCACATGTGGCAAATTTGATCTGTAGATAACTGCACTCGGTAGAATTGTAACAGTGCATTAGCATGAAAAATAGCCTACTGCACAGCTGCGTGAAAGTGGATCTGGTGCTTGTCACATATATTTTAATACAAGATGCCTAGAAGGTGATCTCAGAACAAACATGTCACAAAGCAAAAGACAGAAAGGAGAAAAAACACCCCCAAATCTCTGCAGGTTCTTAAAAGGGGTTTTGATATACAAAGTGTAGGTTTACAAGGGTTGAAATGAAATTGTTTTAAGGTAGAAATCTCTCTAATCCTCTTTATACAGTAAACCTCAGGCACCAAGGGCTTTGGCAGATGGGCTCTGGAGAATCTTGCTGGAGTGGTGCAAGAGAAGCATCTTGCTGGCACCCCATCTTTTCCCTCTAGCAGCTGATGGAGGGGAATGTGGGTCAGTGCCTTGGCCAGCTACCTCACTGTCTGCTATTGTGGCTGAGCTCACCTTCATCAGGGTATTGAAGGCAGGACTGGGAGAAGACCTTCCCTTCTGCAAACTCGTCTCCCAGGCAGGACAACCTCCCCAGGGCAGTGGGGTAGACGGCTAAGGAAGCAACAACTTACCAGCCCAGCAAGATTCACTGAGATCAGTACTCTTAGAGAAACAAACACACTGGACTGTCTTGGTTTGGACCAGATTTTGGCTGTAACCTTAAATGTGCAGCATTTTCTGTGAGTCCCTAATCAGGACCATCTATGTATGAGCATTTTATTTCAAATTCTTGCAAAATGATTCCTCCCTTGTAAAAGACAGAAGGATGGTAGTTACACATAAACAATAAATATTGCTATGGCTGCTTATCTTTGGAAGGTTCCAAACCTAACCTCCTCCAGTGTCTTTCCAGCAAATATTTTAGAGCTACATCTTCCCCACAAAACCTTGCATTCCTCAACTGTTTATTGTCGGTGAGCTGATAACCTTGGCAGTCCATTTTTACAAGGTCTCAGCTAAAACTTTGAGGGAGGTTGGCAATCCGTGTGAGTTTCCTAAAATCGTTGTTTTCCACACTCATGCATTTTCCAGCATAACAAATCACTGACTCTTTAAAAATCCCTTGTCATTAGCATTTTGGCATGTTTCACTTCAAGAAGAAGACAAGCCAAGAAAACTCAGTGATGATGTTATTAAGCTAGACAGGGAGCACCTGAGGATTTCAGTTCCTCTGCAGTATTAGGAGAGATTTTATTTTATTGAATGCCATGAGTGTATTAGGATGAATACCTCTGTTTGCATCCTAGAAAGCTCCCTTAACAACCAGACAAAGGCTTCATCTGGCAACTTTAACTCAAGCCCCAATAAATATTTTTCATGGATAGAAAACTAAGCGTAAATGACAGATTTAGCTCAGGGGAGTTATGGTCAGGCCTGAACTGCACTGACAGAGCTCTGCTGGGAAGCCTGCATGCTGCCTGCATATAGCCAATAAAATAAGCCCTGTGACCTTCTCAGTTCTGAGCCTTTGACAAGGGGATGAAAGTACTGCATGAAAAGCAAATTTCTAAAAGCAAAATCCAGTACTCTCTTCCCAGGGTGCACATGACCAGGTACTTCTATTTGGTGGGATAGCAGGCACCCCAGATGGTTTCTCTCAAGTATGCATACTCAGACACTGGGGTGATGGGTAATCTCCTTGAAAGCAAAAAAAAAAAGGGGGGGAGGAGAGGGCAATAGCCACCAAACTGAGGTCATTTAGACCACTTTACTTCTCCTGAAAGATCATGAACATCTCCCCTTGCTTAGGGAGACAGTGGGGAGAGGAACTTCTTCCAAGATTCAGGGCTCCCTTGCAGAGGACAGGAGGGCCACATGCTTCTAACCCCCAAACTTTTCTTACTTCCAACAGGGAGAGACGGCAGCCACCATAATTTCCATGAGGAGAGAAAAAAGCTCTGGAGCAGAGTTTGCAAAGGTGGCTGAGGAATCAGTAAGAGAAGAGATGAGGGAAGGAAGGAGCCAGCATCCCCTGATTGTACCTACAGTTGCCCCCTTTGGGGAGGTCTAGGCCTCTGTCAGACTCTCAGCGTGATTAGGGCTGTCACATCGGCTGTGCCAGAGCCGCAGGCACTGAGCAGTGTGCCAGTCCTGCCAAACCTTGGCCCCTCCAGGGCACAAAGCCTCTGAAAGCTGGGCCAAGCCCACACGTCAGAGGGGAAAGGCCCCATCCTGTGTAGCGTGGAGAGGAGCTGGGCAGCCTTAGGCAGGATTTCGCTCTTCGGACTTTCATAAGGGATTTAGAAGCAAAGTGTATACACTTTCCAAAATGCTCCAGGAGCTGAAGCTGGGCTGTGGGTCCAGCTGGGATTCATGGCCTCAGATAGCCCAGGAGAGCTGGTTCTGTCAGTCCTGCTGGTGAAGTAGGGGAATGAAACTGGAGAAGTCCATCACATTCCAGCAGAACCATGTCGAAATCAAAGCTTCTCTTTTAGGCTGCTCAGCTTTGCTGAGTCAGCAAATTCCAACAGAAAAGTACCATTTCTTGTGTTTTCTTCTGACCCAGCCTGGTGCTGAGCTCCCTTACCCAAGATGAAAGTCCCACATGGATCTTGGAGCAAGGAATATAGTGTAGCAAACCCAACCAGTAGTGAGTGTGAAAAGAAGAGAGCATGGGCATTGTGCAAAGAGTTGTCAAGGGGGTAAAGCTAAAGAGAACTGATGAGTGGTACTGCTGGAAAATCAGATTACTTCAAGCCTTGCTCCTGGTTCACGTCTTCATCCTTTCCCTACATGCGGAACACAACCAATGCCAACGACCACCACAAGTTGCCCAGGTGAGCAAAACTCCTAATTAAATAAACAGCAAAGTGTTATTCCATGCATGGCCATGAGCGTGGCCATGCAGGGAGACTCCACATTCTGCTGAACAAGCATGGGAACCTCTGTGGAAGCGGAAGGACTAATTCTCCCAGCCTCTGAGGAAACTCCCAGCCATACAACACCAGAGCACATATCGGTGGGGCAGATCCCCACAACTTGGACTCTTAGCTGCAATCACAAACAAGGTATTTTAGCCTTCAGAAATGATCCTTAACTACTGCAAAGAAATAGTTTTGTAAGTTAAAGCCTTTGTGTCGTTGCCTTGTCTCCACTTCATTTAAGTGTATTTATTTTCAGAAGGCAGAAGGGAATCCTTGCCGGATATGTGTGTGATGGTCAACATGCTGGGACTGAGCTCATTTGAAAGTCAGGGCTCATTTCAAAAACAGGCTTTGCAATAAGCAATAGCATTGATGAAGGACAAGGTGGAAGAAGGGATAGGATCTGTGTTTGCTGAACATGCAAACATAAAGGTATGTTTGCGGAAGAGATCCAGGGCTCAAAGCCTGAACTCAGCTCTGCTAAAGTTCATTTCTGCTCCAGTTAGTGGAGGCTGGGAGCCCAGCAAGAGCAGGTCTAGCTGCCTGCACAAAGTGAGACAAGTCCCTCTATTGTACATGCACTCTTGGGAATGTGCCATCCCACCAAAAAAACACCTGAAGCCCAGCCCTGCAGACTTTACTCAGGTATGGAATTTGTCATAGCTCAGCAGCAAGCAAATCCATGGGCAAAACATTGCAGAAGCAGCTCATGCAGTACGAAATGGCATACACATTTACACAGCTATCACGTAGCTGAGTAACAAATAATTTAATTTCAGAATGAATGCAAAAACTATTTGCCCCTGGAGAACCCAGACTCATATCCAGGTGCAGGATATCACATTGACTTCAAGAGGAGTAGGATCATGTCCTTTTGACCATTTATCCCCCATCACAAACTGTATGTATGGCTGGCAGGGCCAGCCCCAAGGACATGCTGTTTTTTCTGTTTTTTTCTCCCATCAGGGACCACTGCCCCATCTCTACATGTAGGGGTTGCCTGCCCAGTTGCATCAGCCCTCACTGCTGCGGTCTAAATGTTACTGCATCCAATTCAGAGCTCACCAAAGTCATCACTCAAAATCTCAGCTCAGTTTATTTTACAAATGAAGAAATAGCTGTAGAGACATTCAGATCCCTCAGATAGCATAAATCAGCCCCTGACTCAAGCAAGCTGGTGGTCTGGCTCCCAGATTTTCATAAAGCTAAACATAAAAGGCAGTGGAGCCAGGGTAGGAATTGGGTGATGGTAAGAAAATGCCCCAGTACCACTGCCTCTTCAATGCTGAGACTGGCAAGCTGCTGCTGACCACCAGGCTGCTCATTGGTGTGACCATGCAGATGGACATGTCTGCTGGGACCAAAAGCAGGTCTGCTCAGCCCAAGGAATCAGCATGGACATTATTTTTCATTTTTCTTCAGTTCTCCATTACCCCACAGGTTATCAGAGGGTTTCCCCAGCCACCTGCATGGTCCCTGCTCATGTGGTGCTCAGATATCACTTTCCCGCCACAGCAGAAATAGCTTTCATTTAACTGATAGGGGATTACAAAAACTTCTGAGACAAAATAGAGAATAAGCACACTTAACTCCACAGTTAAGTGTCATTCCAGCTGCTTCTCATTCATGGTAGTTTAAATTGGGGCTGCATTTTAAAGCTATTCTGTAATTAGTCATAAATTTGAAAGTGACCTGGAAAAATGGAAAAATTAATCTCTTCTCTTAGAATGTGGGAGAGGGGTATCAGGTTCTGGGATTTTCACATTTTCTTTTTTTTCTTGTCACCTTATTTCATTCAAAAGTGATAGCTTTAAAACACACTGATGAAAAAGTTACACTGTTCTGGCGTCTTCTAAAATAAATTTCACATGAAATACGGTATGTGTTAAAGGCATTTGGATTCCCAGGGAATGTGGGTATACATTTCACTTGTCCGGTTACAACTTCCTATGAATTTACTCAGCTGGCTTCAATAAAAAAAAAAAGGGAAAAAAAGGAAAAATCTGTGGGAATCTTTCTGTGTGTACATTACGAAGCTACTAGGCCTTTACACTGATAATTTAAAACCAGCTAAGCACATGTGCAGAGATGGGAAAATCTGAGTAATTTGGTTTCATGTGCTTTGCAGCTTGCTGTAGATTTGGATGCTGAGCCCTGCCTGAATGCTGAACTCCCAAATATCTCTTCAGAGACTTAGTATGGCTCTTGCAGAAGACAAAGCCAGGCTATGGGACAGTTTTGTGGCAGAACCTTTCTAGGTAAGGAACCCATAAGCTGAATGCTGCTGCTAACATTTATTTCCTTTAAAGGGTCCAGCTAATGCCTAGTGGAGGTGCATGACTGAGCTGTTTCTCCAGCATTGCCTCCCCAGCATTTTACTCTTGCTTTCAGATGAGTTTTCCAGTGAGGGAGCTGTCAGTGCTTGCTGTGATGGGAGCATCTCTGCTCGCTGTGCTCCAGGAGGAAGCCAGCTCATGTGCTAGGGAAGCAAGGCCCCTTTTGTGAGACCCAGCCAAGCAGCACGAGTTTGACATTACAAAAGCTGTAGGTGTGCTGTAGGAGCTGACATTCCATTTGCAGAAGGATTTTTCAGCTTTGACTGATAACTCTGATAATTTGTGCAGGGGTAATAGAACACAGTCAGCTGTGTGCAGAGCCCCAGAGTCAAGGGCTGTGGCTCTGGAGCACCACTGGTGTGCCTGCCCTACAACCAGACCCTGCTCCCTGCTCAGCTACCCTGGACTTCATTTGGCACTAACGTAAGTGTGGGGAGCAGGTGGTGCTGGTGCACAGTCCAGGCTGGGTTTAACCTGAATGGCTCAACAGGTGACTGTGCCCAGCTTTGCTGCTCTCCAGCCATTTCTGGTAGGTCAGACAGGTGTCACGAATGATATCCCTCAGGTACATAGGGTCAGCCTTCCAAAAGTTCTGGGAATCTGCAATGTAAATAGGCACTGCAGCCTAAGGGGTGCTTTACACTTCCAGTCTGCAGTGCACTGGCTTCTTCAGACTGGGTCTTTACAAAAGCTCTGTGCCAGCTGGCACCTAGAACCCCTTGGCATCAACAATATTTGACTAAAGACCTCTTAAATCCTAGAAGCTCTCTACACCTTTAGGAAATTAAACCTCATTGCAGATGTAGACTTGAGGAGGTTAAATCTCATGGAAGGGGGTTCCAATTGGCTGTGGAGCCGACATGGCCAGGACACACCAAATTCCCTGGCTGGTGGCAGGCGGGATGCTGTGGTTAGCATCACGTTGACTGGCAGCTGGCTCTTTGTTCCTAATAAGGAGGTGCAGCTGGGCTAATTGGAGGCAGCTTTCAGCACCGAACAATGCTGGAACGCGTTCCACGGTAGCGGCTGCGAGGCAGCACCACTGCTCTGCCCCACGTCATACTTGGGGTGGGAGAGAAGCACACTAGCATTAACGTTAGGAAAAGTGGTCAGCCTGTTACCTGACTGGGTGACAGGCCTTCCTGTGGCAGCTGTCACCTTGCCAGCACACTGAGGAGCACAGACCTCCGTGGATGAACCTGGGAGGTAGTTATGCTGTAAGCCAAGAGACTGAGTGTCTAGTCTTGGCAGCAGCTTCACATGGAAACCTACAACACACAGTGTCCTGGCAGTATGTTGGCAGCATTATTCAATGACCTCTAGTAGTGTGTTTGCAAAGGGTGAAAGCACATCTGTAAAATGTACTGCCTCTGGTTCTGTGCTGTAGTCCAAAACAAGCTATTGAGCAGCTGGAGCTCTTGAAGGAGCACATATCCAGGTATAAGTTCTCCTTTAATAATTCTTAGGCCTTAAAAAACTATTTATAGATCTCCCATTTACCAAATGTATGATTTCACTACATGGCATGGCTTCCATTTGGTTGCATTACCATTCTCAGCCAGACATATACAGCTGTTTTACAGTTCTAAACCCTCATGGAGAAACTCATCTAAGCTTGAACAGTGGGGAAAGTCATTCCACTTCCTCTGATATTTTTGCAACATTCTTGAATTCTCTATTCTTTTCAGCATTGCCCTCCTTTTTGAGAGCGTAGGAATCATAGATCCTCTCAGCTGTGCTTTTGGAGGTGGCACCATTCCCCCTTGTAAAAACTAAAAATTAACTTGTGAGCCTCAATTACATTTTCTAACATCTTAGTGAGTTATGTGCAAGGCTTATGCTGGCTTTTTAAATTAAGCAACACGTACACTAGGAAGACAATCTCATATACCATGAAACAAATGACTTCCAAATCTTTAGATCTGCTAATTTCCATAAGGAAGGTTCTTCTCCCTTTGTAAACATTGGAACTACTCAACAGAATAGCAAAATCTTTTCTTTCAAAAAAACATAATGTAAAGAAATCCCAAAGAATATTTAATGTCCATAAAACATCTTTCCAGAACAAAAGAAAAAATGCATTTTTCAGCCCTGTTTAATGTTTCATGGAAATAATAGGAATTGGTCTTTCATTCGTCTCTGTCTTTCTGAGGTCTTTACAGTGTTTTAGCTGTTATTTGCTGAATTGAAAACATTGCTTTGACCAGAGGCTGGGTGGTGTCACTTGTCTAGCTGCAGATGTCACAGCAGGGGCCGTATTTTCACTACATTACCACAAACAACACAGTTCAAACTGCATTTAATTAGCGGGTACCAAATACTGCTGCCCGCCTTCTCTTAAAGCCCAGGAAACAGCCATGGGTAAACGTTTTACAAAACAGCACAGGATGGATTTGGGCTTTCATAAGCTACCTCAGCTGATCCCTCTCAACCCCCTGCACCAACAGACCTGGATATACACAAAGGGCAATGAAGTGGATAGAAAGGAGGGAGACTGGTGTTCTTCAGCTTGGGAAGAGAGGACTGGGGGGATCTGTCTACCAACAGTGTCAGCAAATGGAGCTAGGGAAGGCAGGACAGGTCATAATTTCTAGAATGCTGGGGTTTGATATCATAGATAATGCTAGAGCATAAAGGCTATAAATTTTTAAGATGCATATTCATTTAAGCAAAATCTAAAAGCAGAAAGCATTATTTTTGAGAACTGCTGAAGCCTCATCCAATCTCACTACAGGCTAAAACTTCTGGAGCTGTTTCTGAATGCCCAAGTGAGCACCTCCTTCTGCAGCAGTTTCCCTGGCACCTTCCTCTTTGGGAAAAGTAGCTTCCTAATCTCCTCCTCCAGCCATGTCCTCCAAATCTCCTTCCAATCTCTACTGGTTCTCACAAACAAATGACAAGCTGCTCTCTAAAGACAAGCTCTTCTCTCAAGAGACTTCTTCCCAATGCCAGACTTCCACTTTGCATCATTAAAATCTTGGTCATGATAAGTAGGAGAAGGAGGCCTTAAGAAAACTATAACAGAACTCACATAAACCAAAACCAATTTTCATGGGATCCTATTGAAGAACAGCCACAACTGAGGATGTGTCCTCAGTTTCCTGAGCACATAACTGGTGGTTTCCTGAAAAGGAGACTGTTCAATCCTAAGCTTACTGGCATAGCAGAGCTGGGGGTGAGTCTAAGAACTGTAAGAAAAAGAGCTGTATAAGTTGGCAGAGGATGCTGCAGGGTTTTTGGGTAAATCTGGAATCTCACTGTAACCACAAGAGGACTGAATATTCCTCTTGACACCTTCTCATCAAAATACAAAGATATTGCAAATACCTCCACGAAGGAAAATTAAGTAACTTTATATATTCCCAATCAGTACCTGCTTTCGTGATAGTGCTAAACAAAAAAGGTATGAGGTTTCCAAATGACAAGACCGTGGTGTAACTTGGCTGTATGTACAGCCCTACAATAATGTACGTAGCATGACAGTGAACACTACCTGCTCACGGTATAATATCAACATGTGTTTCATAAAAATCATTGATTTGAGAACCTGCCTCCCAGACTGTTGCAAGCCTTAATATAACCCTTGAAAAGCCTCAGACGAAAGAGGCTTCAGTGTTTTTAAGCCATTAGGCATAAAAGTGCTGGAAAAACCCCAAAATCACTAACTGCACAAATCAACCAAATAATAGTTAAGTCCTTGCCTAAGATTTTCATTTGTAGGTGAAAGCATTTGGATTTTTACCTGTCATGCACGTGCAAGACAAATAACACTATGCATGTATGGTGCCCCTTCAGGGAATTATTAAATCTCAAAACACTTTACAGTGTCCATGGTCAGTCCTGCAGAAATGGTATTACAAACTGTCAAGCAAAGGGATGTGTCAGTCATCCTCGTGAATAACAATAGTAAACAACAGTGCACAATGTGGATTTGGTTATTCAGTTAATCTGGCTGCAATTCACCAATTTTCTGACCCTGAATGAGAAACATATAACTACTTTTAGGTCAAGCATTAATAATTGGGGCTACCTTATATTAGGGAAGACAACAGATCCATTTTTAAACGGAGAAAATAAGAAACTCATGTTTCAGTCACATTGTGATTCAAAGCCAGGAGAAGCCAAAAATTTCAAAGATATTGGCTAACTCCCACATAACTGCTTGCAAAGCCAACTTTTAGCCTCAAGTGAATTTCTTCAGCAAGTTATAAGTCCCTAAACTTGGCTTTTAAATGTTACTTGCTGACACAACCTTAATCACAATGCTGCAAAAGCCGTATGTACCTATTAATAATAATAATTTTAAACTAAATGTTTCTAGTGTTCAGAACTTTTCTGAACTCCCACAGATACTAGTATCTGAAATAAAATATTTAGGGAAGAGCAATTTAACTTGGCTGTGGTCACTAAAGGTAGTATATGCAGCAATGGTTCTGTATATCTGTTTGAATAAAAAAACTCCCACATCTGTTTAAATTTAAAAAAAAAAAAAAAGGTCAAAATACACAGACTAAGGATTCAGTTCTGATGAGATGAGAATAAATATTTGTACATTTGCAATGCTGTCAGTTAAATGTTAGTGCTCAGAGCAAGGACTATGTACCATGACTCTTGGGGCCTTTACCTCACATAGGTTTGTTCTTAGTGCTGGAAATTATTATAAAATTCTCTTAAACTCCTCCTGGAAGGGTCCTAGGTGCAAAGCATTACTGAAGTGGACTGATATTTTAAAAAAGTTTAAGAGATTTTTCCCAAACAAGGAGATCATCAGGCCAGGATTTTCTCCTTATCTGAATATAACTGAAAAACCTGTATTCTATTACCTCAATACTCTCCTACTCTGGGATTTGCATGGTCATAAAACCAGGGAGAGACTTTGCACCGCGGAGCTGATGAATTTCTGAGCCACCTCAGAGCCCTGGGACTTCACTGGAATCTAACTTCCCAAGTACTTCTGAAAATGAAGCTTCTTTTTAATTGTCCTACAGCATTTCTCATGCCAAAAAACATCTGTGAAAGGCAAGAGCTGACAAAAATGCACCAACTTTTTTTTCTTTTTTTCACTCTTGCACATTGTTTGAAAGAGGTTTAAAGCTAAAATAAACTTCTCTGAAGTAACGTCCAGTTCACAGACAATGGCAGCAGCTGCAGATAGCAGAAGTTCATTCCTGTTTATTATATTCACTAAAACTGAAGGGAGAACTGTGGCAGCACCAACTTAATGGTCATCTGAACATAATTATTGAGAAAGCATTGTTCTTTGGAAAGATGCAAAGTGTCAGACGGAACTTCACACCCTTGTCATAAAACCCCCACTTATTTCCTACCATTAATTGGATAAAATGGGCATTGTAGGATTGGAGGTGGAGGGAAATGGGTTAATGAGCATGTGTAGGAGGCAAATGACACTGGAAACTCAGTGTCTGCAGAGAGTGGGCAGAGGAAACAAAATCAGATGTGAGCAAATTTCTGGAAGGGAATCGGGTTGACAAAACTCATGAGACAGCACTTTGTGTTCCTATCATCCTTGAACAGTATGAAAAGCAAAACTCTGGCCAGTTTGCACATGTGTTTCAAACAACAAGTCAAGAGAGAAACAAAACCAAGTTGTGAATCAAGGGACTGCATTGACAGCCACAAGCCAAACTCCCTTTGGAATCCATCCACATCCTTGCACCATGCAGGAGTTCCCATGGTGCCTTTTGGTACCATGAAATTCCCTCCATCTCTCTAGAAGCTGGGGAAATTCTTTTCCATAACCCCAGTGAGCCTCCTCAGTGTTCACTGTCAGCCTGTCTTTTCTTTAGTTTCCTTCCTCCTTTCCAAAACATCCACTGCCTTTTATCGGTTGTCTGATGCTAAAGGTGGAGGGAGTTCTCATTGCTCCCCATAAGCAGGCTTGATGCCAAGAGCAGCATGTGGGTTGGACTCTCCTCGAGCAGGCAGTGAGTGGATTTGCTCTTCAGGCTCTTTTGGGTCAGTGTTTGAGCACCTGTGGCTGTGCCTGAAATCTGTGTGTCCCTCCATGGGTAGGCATAGATGGTAAATAATTTTGGAGTCTATAGGCCACCTCTCAGCTCTTCCATCAGTCAGTGCTCTTCAGTGGACAGATCTATGCAGCAGCAGTGTGGGAATGCATGTCCAGACCAAGTGCAACAGCATTAGTCTGCACAGCCCACCACATCCCATGTTTCAGGGTCTGTATGTGAACAATGAAGTCCACCCACAGCCTTGCCTGCCCAGCCACAGATCTGCAGCACGTTATATGCCAGTGCTGCATGGGGCTACAAGCTCAGCCAGAAATTCCACTCCCTTCTCAGCCAGGACCCCCACTGATTCCTGTGAATGTTTTATGCTTCAGAGAAGGGACTCTTAAGCTGTTCCTGGACTATAAAACTTATTTTCCTTAGCTGCTAAAAAAAAGTGGCCTTCAGACTTCAGCTGGCCAACACCAACTCTCATTCCATAGCTATTCCCAATGTTCACTGCTATATAACAGCAAAAGCAAATTTTTTGATCCTTTAGAAAAATACATTCTACCTTTCAACAGAATGAACAGTGATTCTTCTAACAAAATGTACTGTCTTTTTCTGATGCTGATCTTCCTTTGTGCTCTGTCTTTTCCTGTGAGTACCTGGGACTTTTTGGTACAAGGATAATTAGTCTCACCTTTCACTCTTACATTAGCTGGTAATTTTTTGTTTGTTTGTTTTGTTTTGTTTAAATTTACTCCTGCTAGTCCTCACGCATATGTAGTTGGTGCATCTAAGTCAAGGATATCCAAAACTCACTTTTTGAGCTTGGTCTTCCAGTGCAATGATGTTTATGTGATTGTGTGCTCACTTGCCTGACAAATTGCCTTCTCATCCCTTCCAGGAGTTTTAGAACACTTGGATAATTTCTTTAGTGCTAGGCTGGAGTCTCAGAGGTCACAGCTGAAGCTTTAGGAGGGCTTCCAAGCCTCTGTGAATGACCATCATGGCCCCTCCTGACAATGTGCAAAGATAAAGTCCAGGCACACACAGCTTCCCACTCTACTGCTGATCCCCTGATTTCACTGCAAGGGCCATAGGCTGTCCCCAAAGAGGTCTCCCATCAGATGGCTGGAGAACCAGGACTGCATGTTGCCTCCTCAGGTGCATTAGAAAATGTGATCAAATATAACTTGCATCTCCAGTTCCTTTGGTTTTATCTCGTCCGTCAGTTCAGATAAAATTCTGCTTGCTCCAGCAATCCTAGGGAGGAGAACGCATTCCTCCACTCAGCTGGACTTGCAGGGAGCCTCACCGCTGTCACTACTCTTGGCCTTCTCACTAGATCTCAAGAAGTCGTTACATGTTATACAAGTAATTAACTGTGCTACAAACGCTGGGTGATTCCTAATTCCTTGCTGCCTTTGCTTACTGGGTTGGGTGTTGACAGTACTTGGACCAAGAGACCCACATTTTGAGTGTAAAACTAAACCAAAAGCTCTGGTTAAGGTTCAGATTTTAGGAAATTACAGACTGCAGTCCAAAACTTTGTGCTTTGAGCTGCTCTGTAGTCTGTGTGTTTCACAGCACTGGGAAATGAGAGTTCGTTCACCATAATTCTTTCATAGATGACAAAGTGGGAAATTCACCCTTCAGTACTTCTGAAAGCACACTCTGTGCTCCACATGCCAATTAGTGCTTCTGAAGGCTGCTATAATGCTGGAAAACTGCCAGCCAGACTCAGAGAAGGGCATCACCTATACAACAGTCTCAAAGTGACCAAAGCTCACTGAAGTCATTGGATACTTGCCTTCCCAGTCAAATGCCCTTCTCAGATTGTGTATTATGGTATTCATCAAAATTAATGCAAGTTCTTCAGTGGCATCCAAAAATCTCTGAGTGACATTGTGAAAAGCAGAAACTTACAGTTTTCTATTTCTTTTACACCATTTAAACCATCTCACTCACAAGCTGAATGGGAACTCACCACCAAAAGAAGAAGTCAGTTCAAAAAGCGAACAGGTTCACACAGGACTGACCTGGTGGTATCCACAGGTGGTCTCGATACTTTGGTGACTACAGCAAACTGGCAATGTTCACCAAGGGAATGATCATCTGATTTCCTGCACTCCGGTCTAAATATTCACTCCGGGTCATTACTCGACACAGAGACCAGGTTAGATACACTTTGCCTGCTACCTCCCATGGTAGCAAGCTTCCTTGTGTGCAGGATGTTGTTGTAGTCAGATGAGTTCATGACTTCTTACAAGGAAAAAAGACTCAAAGAAAAATATGAAATTAGGGCTTACTTTCAGCACATGTAGTGACGGGAATGTTCTTCCAACTATCATCTGAATTCCCTCAATATATTTCCCCAAAATAAGAGTATTTTAATTTCTTTTTTCTATATATCATAGCCAAGAGGCCTCTGGGTATTGCAAAAAATTACATAAATTTTAATAATGTATTAATAAACTAAATAAAGGAGACACAAAATTATTCAGTAATTCACACATTCCTTCCATTGACTTAAGCTACATTTTAAAGAATATTTTCAAGAAAAATGTTATTCCATTCTCTTTTTTAAAGGGAATGTGTGGGTTATTGGGAATTTTTGTACCTTTATCACTCACTTTATTCAGATAGTGTTGTTCTTTTAAGCCAATTTAAATACAGTGTGTTTTTCTTTAAGAATAAACATGCTTACATTATGTTTAAAATTATGAAAACTTGAAATCTTTTATGTAAGCTTGAAGCAATCTATTTCTATAATTTCAATTAAACACAAATAGCATTCAGGCAGTGCATGCTGTTACCGAAGTTTTAAGAAAGTACAACAACAGGCTTCAGGGAAGTCACTTGCTTAGCACCTGGAACAAGAATTTGCTGAAGTGATAAACCAGCACTTGACAGCTGCAACTTGTTCTGCAGGTGCAGAAAGCACTTCTTCCTCTCAGTTCCTTTGGCTTAGTTCAGTTCAGTAATTACTTCACTCAATGCTAAGACACCACTTGAGAAATAAAAAACCCCCAGCAAACCAATTTTCCCTCTCTAGTCTAGGAATAAAAACTATATACAAGATATTTTCACCCACAAGTTCAAAACTGAAGGACAAGAGAGCCTGAAATAACCTGTCAAATCCCATCCCTAAAGAAATGTTTTCTATCATTTAATACATTAAGAAGTTTTTTTTTAAAAATTGATTAGTTTTGACATATTTATTTTTAATTACCCTAATTATTAGTTATTCCCTTAATAACAGGTAACTTATTACGATTTTCTAAATATAGTTTTATATTCTGACTCTGTGCATGTGTCATTTTATAGAAATTACCAGAAAAATATCAATAATAAAAATGGCTTTATTTCATAGTGTTATCTCTTATCAGTAGTATTGAAATCTGAATATATACGTGGTATTCTCTGGCTTCAATCTGTATGCATTATACATCCTCTAAGTTGTTAAAACCCCCTCAGTTTTAGTGTAAACCTATTTTTAGCTTCAATGTATTTTAGCTATTGCGAAACAAAGACTTCAATTTTTCATTTGGAAAATATCTAAATTAGACAAAGCAAAACAAGACTTAAAAAAAGATTACTTAATTAAAAGTTTTTACTTGCTGATTTAAATAACAATTGTGACCAGTACTTTAACTCATTCTGTCTCACATATTTACATTAATATTGGCAAACCTTTAGCTTATAAAAGAGGCAAAATTTCTAGTCCAGCCAGCAGATACATAAGACAGAATTTATAAAAAACCCCAATAACATGAGCTCAAAATTGTTGTATCTTTCTTTTTTCCACTGGCTATGAAGGAAATTCTTGAATGAATGAATTTATGTTAATACTGGAACATATATGAAGAATAAAAATGTTATAGTTAATTCTATATTAAAGATTAAAAAATGAAAATGGTGAAGAGGGGAAAATAATGTTTCCACATGCATTTGGGAAAGGCAGAAATGATGGGGTAAGGGGGAAAAAGGGGTTTACAGGACTTTTGCTTCGTTGCTTGGTACAGACAGTCAGCTCACAAAGGAAGAAGAAAAGGCAGGGATTTTAAAAACTATTTCCTCAACAAAAAACTTTATTATCTAGAAATGTGTGCATGAGAATTTCAAGCTGCTACGTCTTTTCCTTTCACTGTTTCATAAATCACTCCACTCTGATTGCACAAATATTTCTTGCTTCCTTACAACATGCAGCACTTTTTTTTTCACTGCAGCTGCAAAATCTATAACTCCAATACCATTGAGGTGCTGCCCTTTGAGGGGTAAGGGGAAGGAGGGAGGGGGAAGCCATTTGCTTTGAAGTCCTGTGCTCCAGAGGATGTCATCCTGGTTCCTTGCTGGCCTATCTCTTAAGCCTGTTAATGGGCACTAAAAGAACTGTAAAAACTTCCAGTGTAGTGCAGCAGCACATCCTCCAAATCCCGTGAATGTAGCTGGTTTGGTGTGATAAAACAAGCTAGAAACAGAAATGCTTTTAGTTAAATTGAGCTGAAGTTGATGATGCTTCACATTGTCCCCTTTCCACAACCATGCTGCCCTTTCCTGCAAGCACTCGTGATTATAAAGATGACTCTTCAATCACCTAATTGGATCTTCTGGTTTATCGTCGCCCAAATCCTCCTACGCTGACCCCAAATATTTCTGTTCACTAGTGTCCTCAGGAGAGACCAGCGGGTGCCCCGGGTGGAGGACAGAAGAATGCCACTGGTGGTGACTTATGAAATGACACCTTGCCTCATGACTGCATGATTCAAAAAGCCACTTACACTTCCTCAAGCAGGAGCATCAAGTCTTACTTTCATCCATCTCCCCATCTCTGCTGTGTCACATACACTTTATGGTCACCAGTTTGCAAGGTGGTCCCTGTAGCACTCAGGAACACGACCATCCAGCAGACAGGTAAAACTCAAGGTTAGAAATAAAACACGTGATCAAGAACAAGCAGTGCCTAGAAGTAAGATGAGAAAATCCATCACAAGGGAAGATATCCACTGCACAGGTTAAAAGTGGGAAAATATTCCCTCTTCCAAACACAGTAGTCAGAACTGCCCAGCAAGAATGTCATAGAGGAAATGGGGTAATGCGAGTATTCACAAGGCAAAGAATAAAGTCCCCAAAGTTAGGAAGATATAGAGAAAACCAAAGACCAAAGATAGGTGCAGTACAACAAATTTGGGATTTTTTTTTTTACTGGTGCTCTGGGATATATTTGCACAGAGATCAATTTGCATTATATTTGGCCTCCTGTTTTCTGCTCAAAACATAAAACTACAATGACAGGCAGAAATCAAATGCTTCATGGCATGCTTTTAAATGCAAGATTCGACTCTTGTATATAGAGTCAGGATTTAGTGGGTTTCCTTCTCTCCTCACACCTACCAAATTAGATAACAGCAGACTATGCTAAGAAGAGCCTGATTTTCCAGGTAAGGTAAAAATGCAGCACTGCCCATGTTACAGCACACAGCACAGCATGATAATGAGTTCATTGCACTTTGGGAATTCAAAGCCTCAATTTCCCCACGGAATCAGCCTAGGGATCGGAGCACAATGCCGTGGGCTTTTGGATTAAATACTAACTGCTGACAACATCAACATCCAGCCTCACTCAGGAGTGTTCAGCAGAGAATCATGCAGATCCTCTGAAAGCAAAGGATCACCACTGCTCTCCTCTAGCAGCACTTAGGCTGCTTTCAACCCCCATTAAAAAAGTAAATATTATCATAGACTCCCCATAGTATAGTGCCATGTTGTTCCTCCACCTCTTAAACAGCATTTTAAGCAATAAACCTGTGGTGCTCACTGAGTTAAAGCCAGCAAGCACACTTCCACCTAGATAAGCAGGCAGCAAGGCACTCTTGGAGATGTAGCAGGCCACACCTCAGCACAATGGGTTCAGGTCATAAAGAGAAATCAAGTTAGCTAATTAAGGAGGTTCTTTGTTTCATTTCATGGAAGTTTAGGAGGCACATCATCTTTCTGCAAGGCTGGAAATATGTTCATAAAAGTGACAGTGCCAATATCCCTACATTAGATTGTGTCCTGGCCAGAAAACAAAGAAATCCATGCATCTTCCACTCTTTTATAGGGGAAGCAGAAGTCTCTCAAAAGTGTAGTTAGAGTCCTTGTGGGGAGGGAAGAAGGGTAGTTTTACCACTGATGTCACTGCCAGCATAAGCCTTTTATGGTCATAACTTAGTAGTTGTCTCTCTGCTTCAAAATCAACGAAGAGCAGAGAAAAAAGGCCGGCTTCCTCCTTGGGAAATGGTGTACATTCAGGGAGGAAGCTGCCTTCCTGTTTTCTCCGTAATTGCAGCTTTGCATGGTTTTAGCAAGTTCCACAATTTTAAGCCTCTTCCATATGGAATATGTTCCTCTAAACATCTGGCTTCTTTTTTATTGCAGTGATAAAACAGATTTATTTTCTACAAACCATGTAAAATATTACTTTCTCAGTGTACGATCTACTGTGCTTTTAAAAGTAAAAAATATGCAAAGAGATCAATAGTCTTACTTTTTTTTTCTTTTACTAGTACCAAATCCTTTTCTAAAGCAGACTTAAGGATTAATTCTGAATCTGGAAAGAAAGCCTAAACACCTACATTTATTATATCCAAGTTTCTTGATGTAGACCAATGACACAAACTCAAATCAAAAAAGAACTATAAATCCAGGCAAAGTAAATTTCTTAGATCCAGATCAGATTAGAATATGTATCCCTTACACTGGTCCTTAGCCTATATACATCATCTTGTAACTATCACTGGAAGAGAATTAAATGCTTTGATTAGTTTAGAAGTCATCTGTCTAATTTGCCTGAATGATATTAGAAAAGAATGTCTCTTGCAAAGCAAATTCAGAGGCCTGTACAGTAAGGAAGAGTATTCTTTGATTTTCTAATGGCAGTTGGGCTGCAACGTCAAATTTCAGTGGGCAAGGCACTCAAGCAATAAACCAGGAAAAAACCCATTATAAATCAACAGATCATCTTGGCTTCCCATTCCATTAGCTGTTATTTTTAGCTGTACCACATGCACAGCTGAGCAACAACGCAGCAGAGCGCTTCTCTGGAAGTTTTAATCTTTTCCTCTCTACTGTACTTCACCTGCTGCTGTCTGAAATAACACAAGGATTCACTGCATGAAACAAGCCTAAAAATGAGCTGTAAACAATATTGTGAAAGATCTGGCCAATACCTGATACAGGGATGTACTCCAACCATGGCTTCTGTAGAGATCTGGGAAAAATGAGTCATTTTCTAGATGCTTTGACAAATACTGAAGTGAGCAAAGTCTGGCTTCATGCATCAAAAAATTGTGATGCTTTATTCCTCAGCTGGCAGCTTGATACTGTTTCCAGATTTATGCTGCCTGCAAAGCCCATCTGCCCCTGTGGGATGCAACCAAGAAGTGGAAAACTGACTAGGGCTGGGTGATTTACTTGGGAGAAGAACAGTGATAAAAAGGAGGGTCAAGAAATGGGAAAAGGCTTCATAAGGCATGCAAGCTGCATGAGCAATGCTGTCTGGAGGTCCCTGTGGTGCATTCCTATGCCTCACCATGGCCTAAATGAAGTCAATAAACCCAACCAGCTGTGCTTGCTACACGTCACATGCCAGACCTGCTCCTCGGTCAGGAGTGGGGTGGTCCTCACCAGCAAGACAACACCTGTGTGGGACAGCATCCTGGTACCACCCTGTCAGTGTCCTTTCCAGGTCCTTCTGCATTGGCATCCATCACCTCCCAACAGAAAGTTTGCTCCAAAATGTTAAGGAAAGAAAGCACAGCTCTTCGTTTAAATGAACACTGCATCCTTGAACATGCAAGGGTTTAATCTGCCTCTTGTGAGTCTACAGTCAAAGCCAAATCCAGGCCACCCTGGCTAGAGAGTGACTTGAAGCTGAAGTGAAACCAATTGCTTGGTGTCCTTGCTCAGCCTGAGAGAGGGGGGATATAACCCTAAACCATTTCAGGAAATGCCAAATCCCATAAAAAAGGCACTGGTCCCATCAACTGTAATGGCACCAAGGGTCTGCCATCCCATCTTCACAGATGAGAAAGTATGCATTTTTAGGTGGCACAGCCACAGGTCATCTGTGCTCCTCAGGCCTCACTGTGCTACTGAAGGGAGGAGACAGGGCAGAGACTTGGCCTTGGTTCTCCATCATCACATGCCAGAGAGGATCACTGTTGACAGATACAGATCTGCAGATGCTTATGTCCTGACTGGAGGGGTCACAGTCTTTCTCCTGTTATTTCCAATGAATAATTAAATCCCAGTCTAACTCAGTGTGAAGATGTTTTCTTGCAAATACTTGCTATTTTTTTGGGTGTCTAACAGTAACTGTGTAATGCAGCAGAATAACGTGAAAAGTATTTCACTTGAAGTAAATAACACCCCTTTCTCCTTAAACGGCATTTGCTATCTTCTCCACATAACTGTTTCATTTCAAAATTAATATATATATTCCATGAAAGACTTACTAAAAACTATTAGATATCCTCTTACTAAACATACCCATTTTTTAAATTACCTCAAATTTACTGAAGTTCACAGTACAGACAAGGAAGCTGCTGATGGAAAACTACCAGACATGGAGAGACCTCATTACAAAGTTTACACCTATATTTATCATAATCACTTTGCATATCAATGCAAATTTTTCTGATGTAAATGCATTTATCCAGAAAAAAGCACCCTTACACTTTAGTGGTTTGGAATCACCAGTACTTAGAGCCTTGTTTCCGTGTGAAATAGGTGAATGAGTAAAACCACGCATAAACCTACTCTCTGAAATGTAATATCTTATAATTTCTTTTAATCTGGTCCCAAGCCACCAAAGGAAACTGAAACACAGTTAAGTTTCATAGGACAGGTTGCCTTCAGAAGATTAGGAATCTTGTTGGAGGTTTGCAGGGGCAAGCTATACAAATATCCGATTCAGAAGTTGATGATCTTGCCTTGAGATAAGACAGGGCTTTCCCTTGCAGGAGAGGCAATGAACAGAGACATTTACATCTAGTGTATGGGCCTTCTCCCAGTCTGATTTGGAAATCCTTGCTGTGACCAGAAGGAAATCACCTGTGCTAACAAGTGGTTTTGTTTAGACTGTACAGTTTTAACCATCGGTTGCACTAGAGAGGTAACATCCATGTTCCTGACCCCATTGCAAAGCCAGATGTGCACACTCCATTTAATTAACAAAAAGTACAGACTCAACTCCTGAACCTCTCTTTCTCAAACTGGGGCATTTCCTAAAGTCATACAAATTGTTTCCTACCTCACACAAAGCTTACATCCCAAGGGAAAGCCCAAGTCCTCTCTCTCCTCTCTTTTAATTTCAAAGCCCAGCACTCCCTTGAGTCCCAGGCTGGTTTACGCATTTCAGGAGCAAAACTACGTGTCATCCTGAGAAGAAACCAAAGAAGAAATTACTCAGCTTGGTGTTCCAATGTGCTAACTCCTTCCTAGCTACAACTGCAAAAGACATGACCTAGTAGCTGAAAAGAGATTCTTCTAAACATTAGTAGCACTGCCATAAAAACAAACAAACAAACAAAATGAACTACATCCCAAAAACCAAAAAAATGCAAACAAACAAAAAATCCCTAAGAGCTATACTTTTGTGTACAGCTGTGTTACTTTAGGTGAGGCAGTTCCTAACCACCAGGGACAAGGTAGGTGGCATTTCCAGTTTGCAAAGGTTGAATGTGGGTAGATTTAGCTTCTCCATGCCTCATTTTACATTTTGACAAGCTTGCTCTGAGAGTGTCATGCTGATAAACTCATTAACATAAGGAGAGATCTTTGTATTCCTTGGATAAAATGACTGGGGAAGTGGGAGCAGGCCATTATCATGTTTAGGTAATAAAATAAAGAGTCCTTAGCTGGTGTCAATGGCAGGGATTAGCAGGTGTATGTAGAGCAATTTTTACATAAACTGGATCTCAGAAACCTGTAAAGTCAGATGCCATCGATCATGTCATTGTATTTGAGATGTGTATTTTAATTCATGTACAACGAAATGCAGTTAGGAAACTCAATTTAAAAGGCTGGATCCTGAGACTTTGCTGCAAGTGCAAAAGGAAAGCCAAGTGTCTGTAAAATGAAGCCCTCCACTTTGCTAGTGCTTCATGTTTCCTGAATATCAGCAACAGTGAGCTGGATTCCAAAGTCAAGTGAAGTGGCTGCCCAAGACCCACATTTCTAAACACACAGGAGATTTTGGATGGGTCATATGAGCAGAAATCTGGCTGCTGAGACAACACCAAGTTGACCAACTCACTGAAAATTTCTGTGTGTAAGAGGTCCCAGAGACCTGTCTCAGTCTCTCCCTGCCTGAGGACCAGTGCTGCCCAAGCTCTTTTTGCAAAGCAGATCATGGAGGAATCCATTACTTTAATCAAGCAAGATATATTCTATGCTGTTGCAGACATACTCTATATTCTGTGTTGTTGCAGGCAAAGATTGACTGCATTTTTACCCATGTCTTTCCTTAGAAGACTAAGGATTCTTATTAAAAGTGCTAAACCCTTCCTCAAATTAGCTGCTTTGGTGAGAAACGTACCCCATTTTTTTAGGTGTGCCAAGATTTTATGAATGCAGGCAAATTAAAGCACCTTAAAAATAAAGGCTACCAAGTCTAAGGGAAGTCTGGAGGGCAGTCAAAAGTGCAACATGATGAAAAGTTGTTTGTTCTGTTGGTTTTTCTCTTTCCCCTCAATCATTTTACTGGTTAATCTTCCTGAGAACAGACTGATATTTACTCATCCCATGACAGAGTGGAGTTGTCAAACAGCCAACTGATACTAAGGGATAAGGTTTAAGGAACTCTATTCATAGTCATCAAACGTGAGGAAGCAACACAGTTCTTTGGTGATATACATATTACATATTAGCTGAATTTCTCCAGATTAAATGGGGAAATGTTATATATTGTCTGTGGGTAAACAAATAACAAGCTCAGAGAATGACACCCCAGGGAGTCCTAGGGAAAAAGTCTGTGGCCATCAAGGCTGTATGACAGCAAAAAAAGTTGATAATGTTCAATCAGAAAATAATGTATGGAAAGATTCAACCACCACATTTTCCATACTAGCTTCTCCTGACACTCTCATGGTTCCCAGATGGCTCCCAGCATTGTTCCATGCTGTGCTGTGCAGACTCACCAGCAGAGATCACCACCAGCCTGGGCACCACCGCTGCAGTCTTCTCCAAGAAGAGAAACTGCTGTAGCTTTTTCCATTTCCTTACAAGCCATGCTTTGCTTTCTTCTCATCTGGTTGCCAGGTATGTTAAACTGCTGTTAAATCAGGGGTTTAGAAGGCACAAGATCTGAGTTCATTTCCTTGCTCTGTGCTAATTCATGTGCAACTTTATGGAGAACTGATATACTTGTGTTTCTACTAGGAAATTGAATACCACTGGGGTCATTCTCCATTGCTCACCACTGCCAACACACTACAAACCACATTCAAATCCTTACACTCTTCTAACTTCCAAAGTAGGGTTTGAATATGGGTTCAAATTGGGTCTCTTGGGGATGGCAAACTGTGTGAGTGAAACATTTGAGTTTGTTTGAGACAGAAATCAACCATTTAAACAGGTGATCCCATTTGTACAGGCAATCATATCCCACTAGCTTGCTTCATTTTTTGTGGTGCTTGATCTATTGCTCTCTGCACTCCATCTATCAATGAAGGATCACATCAGTTCTCTCCCTATGACATGGAGTTAAGATGCAATAATACATCATCTCACTGTAACAGAAATGATCACAGGTAGGAAAGATCAATGCGAGTATAATCTCATGAAATCTGTATTCTTCCAACATGCTTCTGATGTATTTTGTCCAGTGAGTCAACAAAGGCTGCTTGCAGTTTTGACCCCAATAATGCAAAGCAGTGATAATGCAGCCCTTTGGAAACAGATCCAAGATGAATGTACCTTGCAAGAGTACTTCACATCTCACTGTTTCAGTGCATTTCATACCCTAACCCAGGATCCAAGTAGAAACTGCAAAGGGTAAAGTTTTTGCCTAAGTGCCGTGAAATATAAAATAGGCCTTGCAATCACATGTTTCTTAACTCGCCAAGATTTATCATACTTATTACCACTTCATTGCCTTCCACAGAATTATTTCTAATTCACCATAGCATATGGCAGAGAAAAATCAGGATCACTGTTTCCCCTGATAGTTCTCAGCTACTAATTCATTGGTATTAGACTCGGAAAGGTGAGAGGCAGAGAAAATAACTCCTCTGTGGAAAATAATCTACTTGAGGATACCTGTATTTCATAATCATACTGTTTTTGTAAATGAACTTCCAGTAAATCAAGGTAAAGCATCCATGTAAGTGGTGAATGTAGTTCCTCCTGAGAGACAAAGGTCTGTACAAAGCCTGTGACAACTCAGACAACTCAGTCAGTCTTATTGCTACTCTTATTGCATGAATACATTTTGTTCTTCCATATGTCTTTGCTGAAGTTAAAGAATATTTTTGGACATGTGTATATGGCTGTGTGAAGTGAGGCCAGTCTAACCCAGTGGATGGGAGCCAGCTCTAGTCCAGAATTATGCTTCAGTTAATGTGCCCTGCTGTTCTGCTGACAGCAAGAAGGAAATAAACAAGAGGCGACAAAGAGAAGACCCACAGAGCAAAGAAGCCTTGGAGAAGGACTTCAGCTTCTGAGACTGGTTACACGCACATGGAGAACTGAGTCTCTCCTCAAGCCACATAAAATACCTGGACAGAGCTTGTCTGTTCCTACACATTTAGGTTTGTCCAGTGCCGTCAGATTGGCTGATAACAGATGGGAGTGAGGAAGCCACATGGCAAGTGTTTGTGCAGAAAAAGCAGCACAGTGCTTTTCCATAGCACAGCCATGGAGATCCAGCTATCTGAGCCATGGAGCTCACCACCAGCCCTCCAGGCTGGTACCACTTGGAGGCAACCAGGATGTGCAATGTCTCCTGAAATGTCTGATTGCTTTTTAAGAAGCCCTGTGCTCACCATCACTCCCAAGAGGTCACTTTGGCAGCTCCCAAGGGGCCTGACCTGTGGACAGAAGCCACACTGCTTCAGCTAGGAGGGAACACAGATAACCATTCCAAATGTGCATTACAGCAAGGGCTATACCATGGCAAGTTGCTTAAGCCAGCATGTATGTAAGCATGTAAGCGAGCTGACATCGATGACAAACAAGAAGCTGAACAGTGGAGAAAACCCACTCAGAGCCAAAGCAGTTTAGTGGACCCTGGGAAATGTCTCACTGACACTGAAACCAGGATAAGTTCTGCACACAAAATCAGGACAAGCTTCCCTTGAGAGACAAAAGGGACAGCACACTGACAAGCACAAGGTCCGCAATGCAATCAACAGCTTCCTTTCCCTGTTCAGACACACACTAATACTCAGATCCTCAGGCAGGGGGGTGACAGAAAGCCCACACCAAACTCTGCAGTACCTTGGGGAATCCAACACAGTGGCACAGTTGAGTTGTAACCTTGTTAACATCACACAGGAAAGTAAAATAACTAAGTGTGGTGGCCAAAACTGTATAATTGCAGATTTGGCTCATGAAACCACATCATGGTGTGACCATCTTTCTCTTAACATCCTTGACATCACCGCAGGTTGTGTGGATTAAATCCACTCTCTGCACTCCACAGCTCTATTCAGGGATTAATTTCACACCATCATGGCATGGTAGACAGCAAAGGGTTACTAACACTAAGCACAGTGTGGTAAAACTTGGCATTGTCTTTCCCAACTCCTTACCTGCTTTTCATCTACTTAAGACAAAGCAACCAGCTCTACCTTATGGTGATGACAACATCACACTCATGCAAAGAGCTGTCATTACAGTCTTCTGTCATGGTCACTGCTTGTCCCATCACACAAAGTGGAGCCTGCATGAACATCAACAAGTGCTTGGAATAGGTTTTCTCTGCACAGCTTGGCTTTCACACAGCTGTGGAGAATTAATTTCTGTGGTCCTTTGTAAGGAAGCAGTGTTCTTCCAAAACAAACAAAAACCTCAAACCAAATGAAACCAAAAAGATGTTTCTTCCCCCTAAGTAAACCCCAAACTGGAAACTTGCATTGTCATAAAAGAAGTGCTGACTGGTTCCCAAGAAGGTAACAAAAATGTTTACCCTCTGGTAAAGCAAATAGTTTTGATAATAGAGAAATACAGCACAGCATGAACTTGTTCTCAAGGTCAGAGCCTTCCCTCCAGCATATTTCTGCTCAGGGCAGGCACAGCATTGCCTTAGACTCCTCCAGACATTCCTGATGTGCCCCTAATACTTCAGTTATCTGAATGTAATGCACAGGCAAACGCTTCCCCACACTGGTGTCTGGCATGGTAAACAAAGCAGCCACTGAGCTGAGGGGCACAGTCCTGCGGAACACAGCCCCATCTCCAGAGCAAGCTCCCCAGACCAGCTACTCTCCAGCTCTCCTGGCCACATGGGAAGATCGGATTCAGCTTTCCAGCTTGCAGACGGCACCCCTTGCAGTAGGCTGCTGGGGACTTGTGGGGACTCTCAGTGCCATGTTCCATTCACCCCGAGTACGGCCCTGATGCTGCTCTGCATCAGCATGGGTGTCGCTGCAGCCGGTCACTGCGAGCAGTTGGAGGCGGCATGCATTGTAAGGGCTGTCAGCACTGCAACCAGTTCCAGGGACACTCTTTTTGATTTACATTTTCTACATCCTTTCTGAGAAACCTCAATTGTCTATTTAATCCCTTAGCACTGGGGCAAAAGCATTCAGCTGTGCAACCCAGTACAGCAGGCGCAAATCTGATACCCACTGAAACTGAGAATTTACCAGGCATAAAAACCAGTATGGGGACAATATAATCTCTGGTGTAATTCCATTTCATTTTCATGTACCAGTGATGAATCTGACTCAGCAATCAGTATTTCCATCTCACACCAGCTTCCCACATCCCTCTAGTGTGTTTAGTAGAAGCGATTCCATCTTGTATTTATATGTGTGTGAGCAGAATTAGGTTTACTCTGCTGATGTTCTCTGATGTTCCCCTGCATACTCTGGTCACAAGCAGGGACTACAGCTTTGCTGTTTCTGTACACAGTTTTCCATACCAAATAGATCTCTTTTCAACCACATAGTTTTCAACTTTGCTTACTTTCAGAGTGTGATGGGAGCAAGGTTGGGAGTAGCTATACAAGACAATGACATGAAACACTACGCTGCAGCAAGATTTAATTAGGACAACCTTGGTGCCTGAGTCAAGCACTGCTCTCTTCAAAGGGCAGAGACGTGCTTCAAAAGACTGTCACACAGAAAGTCCAAAGGTGACAACATGAGCCTGGTGGTTTGTAATATACTTACCAGTGGGTGCAGCTGAACGTGTGTGTCTCTTGTGAAGTTTTATTGTCTGGATAACAAATTACACATCAGGATGTATGAAAGTCACAAGCATTATACCCTGACTTTATAGGTCTGGCATTAATGTATGCATTTGGATTTAAAGCACTTTCTTGCAAGTTAAAACCCAGCTCTACTAAGAATTGGTGTAATTCAATACTTCCTTTGAAAAACCTCCCATAGGAAGATTAGAACAATCTTAGTGATTACAGTCTATCTGGGGTCCACAGATGCCACTAATCTATGGAAATTGTGAACTCAAAGGATTTATGTCTAAATGTGATTTAAAAATCACTACCAAATCTCCATCGTGGGTTTTTTTTTTTTTTTTTTAATGATTTCTATCTTTCTGCTCTCTCTCTCTTCTTTCCCCCTGCCCCCAGACTGGATTTCTGTATGTGGCTGCAAGGTCTGTCTGGAGGACAAACAGGCACAAGCTGAACAAGCGCCTGTCTCCTCTGTGGCCCATGGTGTGTGTGCACAGCAGTAGCAGCAATTGCCCCAGACGAAGGCTGGACCCTCGAGCCTGTCTGCAGCCCTTGCCCTGATGAGAGGCAGCTTTGGACAGATTTTGGTTTATCCTGTGTAAAGAACTATCACAGACTCCCACGTGAAAGGGAATGTAAAGAGAAGTCACAAATCAAACCTGAACCGTGCAGGCCACTTAGGCGAACGCTATTTGGGCCATATGTTTTGCAGGTTCATTTCATCAGAATAGTAAATTGGTCTGAAATTAGAGCCAGATTTTAGAAGGCAGCACCGAAGATGTGTCCCTTCAGCACGCGTGCATGTGAACTCAAATAAAGGGACAGATCACTCCAAACCTGCAGAGAGGGTGGGTAAATGGACACGTACATGCAGATCACAAAGATGGGGATATCCCACGGGCTTTGAGTTTCGTGTGCTCATTTATAGCCCTTTCAGGTGACCCCTCGTGGTCTATCTCCAGAACTCTGGCACCATCTCTTCCCTGTACGGACACAGTTTTTACTTCCCAACATCGGATCCTCCACACACAGATCCTTACGTACTTTGGTGGGCATACATCCACGAATCGTTACTACAAACTTTTAAATTACAGGGCTTTCAAACTACAACAATAAACTTGTCTTCCCAGCCTGTGCAAATAAACTATTGCCGATTACAGTCCTGAGTTTTTGTCAAGTCTAAACAAATATGTAGAGCACCAGAACTCTGCAGTATTGCATTACCGTGACAGCCAGCTCTCAGCAGCTCTCCGAGGCAGAGCAACACACTCATGGGATTCCTTGCCCACCAGCTCCCCTCTCACCAACTCAGAAGATGCAGATCCAGCAGTTCCTTAATCCAAACCAGGGTTTTTGTTTTACAGCTCTGGAATAAGGAGGTTTTGCTTACCCCAAACCTGGCTTCAATTTTATCTCATTTCCATAAATAGCACTAGGAACCTTTGGCAATGTTTTGCCACATTTTTCCAGTGGAGGACAGGCAAGACTCAAGGCCAGTGCTATATAAGGGTATCTGAACAGTGTTTCTTCTGCCTCTTTGCACCTAAGAGCCTCTCAAGCCTCCTGCCCAAATGCTTTATCCTCTTCTGATTTTCAGTCCCTGTTTTTGAATTGTCATTCCCTTGTGTTTCACCTCATGTCCTCTGAGTTTCCACCTCCATTTTGTCACTTAATCATGTGGGCCTCTATAACCTCTCATTTGTTTATGGTAAATCTGGGATCTTTAGTAAATCTAGACTGTTTCACTCAGGGGGCACATTCACAGGTAAATCTCCTTACAGGCAGCCACCTCTGATTCAAGAGTACATTTAATGCTGCAGCTGTCAAACAGAAGGTGATAAATCATCTACCTCTGATCAAATAAATCCTGATTCTTTTCATTCAACCATTAAACTTCTCCCACATTACTGAGGATGGAGTGTAGGATTGAGTTCTCATAGCTATGGACTGAACATTTCAACTTAAAAATCGTCTCTCTCGTCAGCACCATCTAAACACTGTTTGCTTAATCTGTGCTGAATCAGGGCCTGAAGAAAGTGAGATTTTTTTTGTTTGGTTTCTCTGTGTTTTTTGGAGAGTGTCTTCTGAGGGTTTTTGAGTGGTTTTGAGGTTCTTGGTTAGGTTTTTTGTTCTTATTTTTGCTGTTTTCATATGCTTTGAAGAAGGAAAAGAATCCTAAAAGGCAGTCTTGAATCAAAATCCTGCCATAGAGCTAGGAAAGGGTTAAAAGCAGCCTGTGTACATTTCAGGGAGGGGAAAAGGAGGCTGCTCTGCCGGGCAGCCCCTGCCTCTACACAAAGCCCCATTGAGCCGGGGCAGGATGGGGCAGGAGGGGTGTGCAGAGCAGTTGTAACTCCACAAGCCCCTTCTTTTCACTGCAAAGACCCAGCAAGCCTCATTGGCAGCTCCCGCCGAGTTCGCAGGCTCTGCCAGCCAACTGCTGCCTGTTTGTTCCTTTTTCTTAAAAAAACAAGGCACACAGGGAAAATAAATACAAAAAGCCCCCAGTATGTGCTTACATTAAGCTGCAAGAGCTGCTGCTCCAGTCCGAGGATTTTAAAAACCTATGGTTTCTTCTACTACACTAATTTGGCTGCATTGCACCGGCAAAGTATTTTTTACTCCACCATCTTTCTTAAACACAGATGTACATGCTGAGCCAGGAGCCTTCAGAAGTGCTCTGTGTTGATTTAACTCTTTTCCTCTGGCCTCCAGCGATTTCAATAAGATTACTTATGCCAAGGCTGAATGCTTTGAAAACCCCTGCTCTCAGGTGCAGGGCCCATGTGCTCCAATTTGTGTCTCTAAATTTCAGCTGCCTATATCTACCTCTTTACTTCCAAATGTAGGCTGAACTATACAGCCCATAAGTTTTGATTTCAGTAAGGCTGTTCAGTACCTATAAAAGAATCAGGCCACTTGTTCTGAAGTGCTCAGACATGGATTTAGGCCCCAGATGCTCAAAAACTATAGCTTAAATTTAGACATCTGCATCTGTACCACTGGGAAAGCATTTTTATTTTTGGAAGCACTGAGCCCCAGCAGTTCCCATTAATTTCAATAAGAGCTGCTGGGAGCAGAGAGTCTTGGAAAACTCTTCTAGGGAAGCTGTGCTAACATTGGACTGTTGTTTTCAAAAGCATTGGCTTGAAAAGAAATTACACACAATCAGGAGGAAGGAAAATGTTTGTTTAGCCTTCCTATTTAATAAAGCCGTTCCATGAGCAATGGTTCTGGTAAACTCCAGTTTCTAGAGGAATGGTGCCCAGTGTCCTCAAAATCCCACCACCAAAAAGCAGTCTGCACAATTCCCTCTAATACTGCCAGCCCATTTAGTGAGACAAACTCCTGTGGCCAGATCCTGATGGCTGGCTGTGCAGTTGGCTGCTGCCACTGAAAACTGAGTGACAGCTGCCTTTCCTCCAGTGCCAGCTTAATTTCTTCCTCTTTCTTCTAACCAGACTAATTTTCAGGGAAACTGCAGGAACTTATGTGTTGCATACCTTTAACCTTTATCAAATTTGGTTGAAAAATTGCCCAGAACTTATTATGGACAAGAAACACAACTGGATGAGATTTGTTTCCTTAGGAACGTAGACTAAAAGAAAAAATTAATCAGATACTTGAGGATATATGAAAAAATCAGGCTAGAGAAATGAGTTAAAGACAATGAAAAAGAAAAAGAAACCTACAAGAGACAGAGCCAAAAACTTTTATAAAGCTGTAAGACCTGATGCCAATCAGAAGTCTAAATGCAGGCATAAACCTGAAAAAAAAAGGCATAGAATAGACAATATGTGGCATTTTCTTCCATTTTAACCTGTCCTTGTGTGAGATAGGTGAGAGTGGTGGTGTTTGTGGTTCCTCTAGGTGGAAAGCATGTGGCTCATATGAAGTGTACCATTCAAGAAAGTGTCACATGCAGGTAAATCTCTGAGCAACATGCAGAAATAGCTACAAAAGCAGTAATTCACACCACCTCAAGGATCCCTGCCTTGGGTGCCACAGCAGTCACGAAGTGCGTAGTGCCTGGGGAAGAAACAGCCTAACAGGAGTCTTTGTAGATGGCATTTGCTATGCTTTTAAAACAGTTATAAATACAACCCCAAAAGCCATAAACTCCATCTGTGCTCACAGCTGAAGGAAACACCAGTAACTCCGTCTCCTCTTCCATGAGACGGGAGAAGATGTCAGAGAAGAACACTGAGATTTTCTAGAAAGCAATGAAATGAGGAACAGAAATACATGGCAGGAGTAGTTCAAGTATTTTTAAAAAACAATGGTTGGGAAATGAAGCCTGTCAGGGTGGTAGAACTTCATTGAAAAATGTAGGAAATGCCCCATCTCATGAAGGGAGGAAGAGCTGCGAGTCTGAATCCACGGCTTTGTATTGCTCTTTAAACCATGACAATTCTGGATGTAGTCTCCAGGACCTGCTTTTGGAACAGGCACCAGCAAGTGGAGATGGGAGAAATTTCACTCTTCTTCCCCTTTTATTGTTCACATAAGAAGAAATTGGTTGTAAAATTTTGCTACTACGTCTTTCTAACAAGAGACAAACAGAAGTTGTATATGCCGGAGATAAGGGGTCACTGCCCTCGCTGGCAGGAAATATCATTAACTCCTTTGGCTGCAGATAGTGATGCAGCAGGCAGGTTAATACAGCTGGGAGGATGGCAGTGCTGAGAGGGTCAGGAAAGGAACACCAGGCAAGTCCTGGAATGGGCTGGAATAACATGCATGGGTTTAATCAACTTCATATGTGACCCTTCCAATCTCTTTTCTACAAGAATTGTGAAGGAAAATCACCAAAGAACACATTTTTACAAATCTTGCAGCATTTCCTTTTGACAGCTGCCAAATGCAATGCCTCCAAAGCACATGGAGTGGCTGCTGGGGATGGGTGCACCAGGTGCCCTGGCTGAGAGATGTCATGCCTGCTGTTACAGGGAGGCTGCTGGGGCTTCCTTCATTTCTGTCCACCTGCTCACTGTGTCAGAGAGAGAAGCTGGGAAAGCTTGTGGACAGCTTCCCAAGCTTTAAGGCTCCTTGAAACCTTTCATTCTGCCCAACAAACTGGAAGGATGCAGAAAAGGCAGCCTTGGGGCTCCCAGTGGCCAAGGCTCTGTAGTCAGTCAAGAGGCGCCCCAACTGCAGGAAGCCAGCAAATCTATCACTAGTGAACACTGACACCTTTGCTACTCTTTTCCCATATTTCTGATCAAGAAATCTAGTGCTAAATCTGTCAACAAGCCCAGAGGAGACCTCTTGTCTCCAGTTTCAGTAGCTGGACACATTTTAATTCCTCTCTAGGTTTTAGATTAGCCAATTTCACATGAAACCTGTCAAGAATATATTTTTTCCCCATCTTCTCTCAGGGCAGTGAGGTGGTAGGAAACATGACTCTGAGGGAGTCCTGCCTCAGAGAGTTTTCCTATCTGCTTGCATTTGTTCAGTTTCGTGGCAACATGGAAGAAGCTTTGGCCAGTCTCATGTCACTCCAACAAGATTGCTGAGAGCTGTTCAAAGAAGGAAACTGAGGGAACAGACAACATGAAAATTTTCTAACTATGGCAACGGACTAAGATTCTGAAATGGGTGCTGAAATACTGCAACGTGAAAAAAGGGCTACACAGCAATAAAATATGACAGTAAATTCAGAGTGTGAACCCAAGATTTTGTCTCACTCAGGTTTTGTAGACTGTCCTCAGAAATGCACAGCAGAGAGTTAACAAAAAGCACCAAAATACAGACCAATCCTTTCTCTTACTGGAGCCTGCACCCTGCCATCCTGATTTATTTCTTATTCATAGGGTGAAAAACACCCATTGGTTTCAGAAGATGTTTTAGATCAAAGACTGAAGCATTTGTGCCTAGATTTTCAGTCCACGTATTTTACACACTTCTGAACGCTAACAACAATGCTGTGACTCTGTCGGGATACACGCATTTAAACCAGCATCAAAACTCCTTTATGAGCAGAATTTAAAACGTTGAATGCATTAGAGAAGAGAAACGTTTGCACTGTGTTTCTTATTGTTGGTTGCTTTTCTGTAAGTGCTTTCAACACCACCAAATTAGTTCAGAAGTGGTTAAAAGCAGCTAAAGGCAGCTTTGGAGGACTCGGTGTCAGCTGGCATTCTAATGAGAATTAGACAATCGGAAATAGACAGCTCTGAGGCCAAACAATTAGCCAGACAATTAAAAGGCTCTACTGTACAGGGTTTTATGTGGGATAGGATAATGCAGCTGCAATATTTGTGCTAATAAGCTAGACGGATAAGAATGAAGTTAATTTCCCTTCTCAGCAGCTAAATGAACAGATTGCTCCATTTTAGCCTAGCCCAAAAGGACACGATTTTTCCCCGATTGGAGAAAAAGGTAAGAGAGAGAAATAAAAATCTTCTATCCAGTCTCTGTCTGGATAGTCAACTGGTGTGGAGCTTGCAGTGGTCCAGCAGCAAAGCCACCCTGCACTTCTCTGCCTTCTGCCGTCTGCAAATGCCACTTTAACCTGGGTCACAGCTGGCTCTACCCTGGACCTGGATTTTTCTGGAAATTCTGGATTTTTTCTGTATGTACAGGATAAGATTAAACACATCCATTTTGATATTTTTGATAATATTTTGCTCAATACAGATCAGAGGTATGACAATTTAATGTGAGAAATGAGAACAGAAAAGGGTATAAACACAAGCTGTCACTACCCCAAAATATGCACATAAGTTTTTTATATTTGGAGAAATTGCAGTATGTTAGCACTCCATGGGGTGCAGAGAATGAGTCTCCCTATGGAAAAATTCCCTTCATGGTGGTATCCCCCTGTGAAGGCTGTACACTGAACTATGGAAATGACATGTGAGAGGCCAGAGCGATGCAGAAACATGTCTGATTCCATAACGCTTATCTTTCCCTATACTCTGAAATCCTATACCTCTCTAAACCCATAGCATACCAATGACATGCCAAGAGACTGCCAAAGATCCAAACCTCATTACCCATCCAGTTTTGCATGGCGCTGGCTCAGTTACTGCAGCAGCATCTTACACTGGTATCTCCCTCAAAACAAAACCCTCTGAACTTTAACATCTACCTGGGCTATGCAGAACTGTACCCAAAACCCAAGGCCCAAAGCAGAAGATATCAGCTTAGTGCAATGAGACATGGTCCATTCCCCTGGACATTATCCTGGGTGGCTGGCTCCAGGTGGCCCTGCTTGGGCAGGAGGCTTGGACCAGGTGACCTCCAGAGATCCCTGCTGACCTCAGCTACTCTGTGATTATGTGGCTCTGTGGTGTTCCATGAACCAATGGTGTAAAACACCACTGAGACTTCCAACACTTTCTCCTGCACTGAAAGGGTCACATGTGGGAAAGAGTGCTGGGAGTGTGTGGAGATATGTCTAGGATCCCCTCTGAAAGCACAAACACAGACACAACCACTGGAGGTTTCTGGTTTCCTGTCCTTCAGGCAGTGCAGGCTGCTACCAGAGCCTGCTGTCCCACTTTGCATTAGATCACTGGCATCCGTGGTGGACCAGCAGTCACGTGTTGCTATTTAGCAGAAAGCACCACCAAAACAGTGAAAATGAGCTATTTTGGTTTGGTGGCTTCTTGCAGTTACAAAAGACCAGAAGCAAGTGTCGAGCACGGGATAATTGATTCCCCAGGAAAACAAGCCACTTGGATCAGAAGCCACTGGTCCATTTTACAATGGTCACACTGTTGTTTTTCTGCTGTGACGGCAGCGGTTTCGTATCTTTGAGGCTTACCGCACTTGCACAAGATAGATCAGACGTGGTCAGCTTTCCACACTGCCCCTCCCTCTCTTCCCTCTTCCCTCAAAAATCCATCTATCTGAAAGGACACGTGACAATATCACACACTCAGAGGCAAATGCATTTACAATGCATTGGCATGGCTCAGTTCAGTCTATAATTACCACATTAATAATGGCTTCAGCCAAGCCATTTCTCCAATAACGCCCAGATGTACCAATTACTGCTTCTCTATAATGAAAATAAATGGGAAACAGCTGACAAGCCCTGTTTGTAGTAGAAGGAGGGAAAGAAAGTTTTTGCTAATGAAAAAATGGCCCTGGTAAGAATGCTGTATCAGAAGAGCATGGTGAAGCTGCCCTAAAGTGTTTGCTCTCTGCAGATCTGACACGGAAGATCACAGAGCTAACTATCACTTTAATACAGACATCTGTATTCTTAACCAAAATTTCTTTTTGACCACTGGAAACTGGAAGCATGTGTTTGAGGCTGTGCTCCCATCTCACCAGACCTGGCCTCATGAACTCTGGCCGAGTTCTGCTCTACCAAGCATCTCACTTTCCAGATTGACCCTGAGCAAGAGGCCCCTTTGGAGGGTCAGGTGTACATTGGAGTCCTCAGCCCTTCCCGGCCCTGTTTTTAATAAGACCTTCTTGTATGACTCCCTGGTTCTTGCTCTTTTTCTGAGCAGGCACATATGGAGTTGAGGATCTCCACATTGCAAAGATCACAACCAATAAAAGCTGCAGGGGCTCAGTTGTCTCTTGCCTGGGCAGCCTGACACCAGAGACCAGGGCAGGGATGTAAGATGGAGACAGCACCCCTCTGGATGACTGGAAATGGCATTTTTGACCAAAAAGTCTTTCCCAATAACCACTGTATCACAACATTCTAGGTAAGCAATTTTGTCCAAAATTTCCAGAACCTATCAAAGCTCCTGGAAAACAGGAAGTGGCTTCCTCCACTTGAGATCGTTCTGCATTTGCAAGCAGCAATGGGGGAAGTTTTGCCAGGCTGGTGTGCAGAACACTCATATTGGTACTAGCACTGCTGCCTACAAACCACAGCACTGGAAGAACAGTAGTTGCACACAGCTTCATTAAAGAGCTTCAAGGATGCATTTGCTCTGTCTGGGATATACAACTAAAAGCTACGTAATTCTAATTTTGTGCTTCATGTACATAACACCCTCTCTAATCACAGTGAGGTACAGTGATGTAGCACTGGCAGAGAGGCAAACAGACTTACGCTAGTCTGTAAAAGAACAAATTCTTTAGAACCATAAACAACAGCCCTTGTCTCCCAGCAAAGAGTGAGGGCTTTTTCTGCTATGACTTCATTAAGATTACAAATGATGCTGTAGCACTTTTACTAGTATGTGGGGAAGTGTCAATCACATATGACTAATAGACAGTTGTTAATCATTTACACGATTAATGTGTTAGTGCTTCCCCCCACACTGATTCAGTCACATTTGTCAACTTGCTTTTGTTTATTTTATTTTAAGCAGCTCTAGCAACAAGATGTGCAAAGCAGCACAGTTATCTGAAGGACTGAATTACAAGTCCTCTGTGAGCATCGCTGAAGGATTTCACTGGAGACGCGGGTGCAGAGCTCAGGCAATCAGCAGTGGTTTCTAGATGGGTTTTGACACACTGCCCGTAACCAGCTGAGACCCAAGTCTTCCTGAAATCATTGGAAGGTCCTGCACAGCTACAATTTCACCCAGTAAGATCCAGGAATGTCTGTCACTCCAGGGTATTTACTACAAGTAGGGCCAAGCTGCCCAGCTTTTGTTTTCTATTGAATTTAGCTTTGATTTTCTAGGTTTCCCCATTGTGTGGCTTTGGCTTCTGAGCCCATCTGCTACACTTCAGGGTGTTTTCATTGTGCTGCGTGGGCTCTTGGCTCATTAACATGGTGTTAATGGAGTATGGCAGCTAGAGCCTTCCTCCACTCACTGAGAAGATGCTCCTTCCGGAAGGAGGTTTGCTCTCAGCAGATTCAGCAGCTGAAGCATTTATCTGCCATGGAGTGTTAATAACTGTGGGGTTATAATTACCAAATCTCAATATTTACAGAAAACCAGCCTCTCTATTGTGCAGCTAATAGCACAATCCTGAATGTACAAAATGCCAATTTGCTATGAATGAGGAGCTGCTTGCTAAAATTCAAAAGCAATTATACTGTAAGCAGTAGCTGACATTTAATGATTGTACTGTTTGCCAAGGAGCCACCACTTACTGGGCATAATTCTGGCAGTGAAGATGTTTTATGGGACCTGGGGACCTTCCTCCCCAGCTACATCACAGAGAGGATTAGTGCATGCTGTGCCTCTGCTGGGAGACTGGAAAACTCAAACCATTCTCAAACCTCTAGCTATAAAGAAGGAATTTTTTATGATGAGAGTAGTGAAACACTGGCACAAGTTCCCCGGAGAAGTTCTGGATGCCCCATCCCTGGAAACCTTCAAGGCCAGGTTGGACAGGGCTCTGAGCAACCTGGTCAAGTGAAAGATGTCCCTGCTTTTTGCTATCGGTTTGGAACTATATGACCTTCAAAGGTCCCTTCCAACCAAAGTAATTTTATGCTTCTATGATTTGTGTGGCTTCAAACAGCTGGCTGGCAGCAGATCCCACCACATCTTCTTTAGCTCCTCTGATGTGGGATCAGGTTGTGCACTGAAAGATGAGGCAGCTCCTCTATTTTCTGCTACTGGAAGAGAGGAAAGGTAATTTAGTTCCCCTATCTTTATTCTTTAACTCAACTGGTTTTGTGTGTAAATCCAAAAATGTATGTTGTGTCTTCTCAGCATGAGTAAGGGATCTGGTCCTGCACATCTGATCTGCTTTCTCCTATCAGTAATTATACTACACATTGAATTACACAGAAATCAGGAAATATTTTTTAAATTATTACTTTTAATATTCATTATTATTATTATTATTATAAAATAATAATTATTATTACTTTCCACTCCTTGGGCAGTGGAAAAATCCACTTTTGTTAATATTCAAAGAAGTGAAAAGATCTATTCAGCTTGGATTGAACAGAAAAATATACATTCAACTTATACTGAAACTTTGAAGTTGAATTTAGTTTCTCTGGAATTATTTTTCTCTCTTACTGTACTCTATTATTACAAAGCTGAGACAAACTGCAAAACAAAACTTTGTTTCCCAGTGAAAAAACAAACCAGTTATTTAAAAAATGTCAAGATATGCCTGTTCTGCCGTCACTAAAACCACTTGCTAAATTTCACAAGTATTGTTAAGCAGTTTTGGTTGATCCAAAGCACTGATTTTTTTTTTTCCCAGCAAAGAAAATCTGTGCTGTGTAATTCCTTCCCAACCTCCAGAAAGCAATCTTTATCCACATTATCCCAGAGCACCCTGGAAGTCATGACTGCAGGGCTTCCCCCAATACGTTGATATAATGAGAGGGTCACCTGTAGAAACTTTACAGGGAATTAAATGGGGCAGAGAAAACCTGCCTGGTAATCACAGCAGATCTATGAATATTGTGCTTATCAGCCAAGGACTAAGGCCTGCACAGGACACACTGGGTGCAGGATGAGGCCCTGACCCAGCCAGCAGCCAAGCCATGCTGACTGCAGCCGTGCAGGGGAGGAAACCTGGCAGAGACTGCTTTTGTGTCCTCACCCCTCCTCCGAGAGCCTGGCCGAGGGGGATGGAGGGCAGCTGGTATCTGTGCATGGGGCACATCTTGGTTATTATTTCTCAGCTTCAGCCAGCTCCTGTGTTTGCCCTGAGAAATCTAAATCCATTTTGTGACCCTAAGCCTTAGGCAGCTTTTGCAACCCTCTTTTCCATTTCCCCTGCTTTCCTACAGCCTACAGCCCAGTGCTGTGTCCCAGAAGTACATCCCAGCGTCTGACTCTTTCTGACAAGGAGTGGTGTAAGGATAAGCAGTTCCTGTGCCTACTCTAATTTTTTTGCTAGGAAAAAAATCCACTTTTGCTAATACTCATTACAGCTAGGGATAAAGTTCTCTATCTCTCAGCACATTTGGTAACTATTTACTTAACTAAATGGTGAAAAAGAGAAGCCTCAATTCTCCAGAGTTGCCTCCCTCAGCTTGTTTATCACTGTGTTGCAATGGTTCTGTGGTTGTGAAATCTTGAGCTGAAAACTCAAAAGGAAATTTCTAGTGACAAGCTTTCCTTGAGGCTGTAAACAAATAGAATTCATTAGGAGGATGGGAGAGAAGCAGGAAACATCAAAATTAACACTTGCAGCGTGCATACACATACACACACACACACACCAGCTTGATCTAATGCTCCCTGCAACTGATAGGAAACTGAGTTTTCTCTGACTGCAGTGCAAGTGGGATTGTACTTTCAGGCAGCCTATTTCATCTGCCATGCCCTGAAAGTGCTTTACCCTTTCTACGCCTGCTTGTGCATACTCCAAAACATGGCTCTCTAGGAGCTCTCAGGTGTTTGCTGATAGAGTATTTGCTTAAAAGAAAAAGAATGAATAATGCTTTAAAAAGAAGCTTCTGAGCCAAGTGTACTAATGGCTTTTTACCTGTAGCACCAAGAACTTGTATATCCTGGCTTCGTGTTAAAAAGCATGCTGATTAAACCATAATATTATGTTTTGATCTAGCCTGCAGCTGAATGAATTACTGGCAGGAAACACAGCTCATGAATTCAATCAAAAATCCTTTCATTTGTCACAGCCGCTTCCTGTCCGTCTTTTAAACATCTGCTTCTCTTGTTCACAACAGAAAAAGTCTTTGTTAAAATAATAAGCATTTACTGATCCTTCTCTTGAATAAAGTGCACGGCTCCTCAATGAAACACACTTTCCTCCCTGCTCCCAGTTTATTTTATATATCTTTAATAGCTTCCTCATACCCCTCTCTTTCTTTCTGCTTTGAAATTCTGGAAAATTTCAAGCTGACAAAAGATGGCACTTCCAAGCATAAGCTCAAGCTGCCCCTGGCCTTTCTGCCAACAGGATCCAGAGTTTGGGATGCTTTGCTGCAATCCCTGCCAAGAACCTCTCTAGCTCCTTAAATGGAAGCTACTTCCTCCCTGAGAAGGACAAGCAGCCATCTAGTGTCCCAGAGAGAGGTGTTTCTCCAAGGTGCTTGCTGTCCCGTGCATGTGAAGCTGCAGCTGGGAGGAGCATACACTCTGGAAAATGTCACCAGTCCTTTCTCATCAGCACCTGAGCACCAGAGCTCCTCCTGGCCAGAGGATCAGGCTAGAAGAGAAACACAGAGCAACTCTTTCCTTAACTTTCCATTTCCAGTCATTGCAGTGACTGCTTGGACCATGGCTCATTAGTGAGCTATTTGTGCAAGTGATAGTATTAGTTATGCAGCCCCCTCCAGCTGTGCTTAAGTGTCTTAAAAATCCACAGTCTACACACTGGGGTTTATGTGCATGTTTGGCACTATCAGCAGCTCTACATTTCTTTACAAGCATCTACAAGGAGGAACACTAGTCTTCCAGATAAGTTTTAAATCCCTACTTTGATGCAAACCTCTTTCTTGCTAATTACTTCTTAATAATTAATTACCTACTTCCTACAGCTCTTCTGAAAGCACACTGGGTGTTCACTTCTAAACTTGATGATCCACTGCCCAACACCAAAATGAAGCTAAATGTGTGGTGAAGCCTAAGAGTTGTCTAACAACTCCTAATAGCAGCCAGAAAACCTGTCAGTGCAGGCATCAGGCTGGAAAGTTTAGGGCTGGAGAATCTACAAGGGTCAGCCTGCAAGATGGCTCAACCTGTGTGCCAGCCCTATGCCCCTTCCTAAAGCTATCCAAGGAAGGATGCCCTGAGTGACTGCGGTGGTGAAAGCAGGGACAGATGGCTGTCTGTGGGAAGTGGAATTGAAGTGTTCTTCCCCATTCTCAGGAGATGAAAAAACCAAGCCAGTCCAATCAACATATTTTCATTGTTTTTTGCATCATGTGAACTTTCAAAATGTGAGACATGACTGAAAGCTAAGATCATATGTGAAATAAGCTGACAACAGACAGATGCAGAAAATTATTAGGGAGACTTGCATGATGCTTTTCCAATGCTCAAATGACTACTTTTTAAATTTCCAATTTCTCACTGGATTCTCCTTCCAAAAAGATTATTTTAATGTAAACCTTCTGAAGCATAGATTACTTTTCTTGCAGGAGAAACTCACTTTCACTCTGATCCTTTACTACTCATCTCATGGTCTGAATAAAAGTAGTATAAGTAAGTGTTATGACAAACTTAACAATTTTAGTCATGAGTCAGCCCAAAGGTCAATCTGTCTCAATGTCCTATCTCCATCTCAGGCTGACAGAAGGTACATGGGGAAGAGGATGGGAATGAGGTAAACACATAGGAATAAATCCTTTGTGTTTCCCATCCATTGCCAGATGTTTCTAGTTTAGGGATCTCCTGAGACAGAGCTGGGGTGTTTACACTTCATGGCTGTCATTTTTTTCATTCTTCCTGAGATATGTTTAATTGCTTTTTACCTCGGAAATTGTTAGCAACACAGAATCACGTGGGAGTGAGTTCTACAGTTTAACTGCAACTGTTCCTTCTGTTCATCCAAAGCCCAGCACCGCTATCACCATACTGGATGTCCCACAAGTCTTGTGTGAAAAAAAACAACTCAAATAATTTCCAGCAGACTCGCTGGAGGGCATTCATGGTTGTCAGCACCTCTATACTATTCTTTCACTCCCTTTTCTGACAAGGGAGCCTCAAATGCCCAGTGTAGAAATTGTCCTATACTTCAGGTTATCCTCACAACTTTGGTGCCTTTTATTTCTACTACACCCTTTCTGAGATGGAAAGGCAGAACTAGCAAATATTTATAGCTCTGTTTTTTCTTTTTTTTCTGATAACTCCTGATGTTTGATTTATTTTGCACTGCTGTCAAGGAAAAAGAGACTGTTTTCACAGAGCTATTACAACTCGGAGATCTCATTCCTGAACAGACACAGCTAACTCAGAGTCTATCACAGCTGGTATCTACAGTTAGGAGTCTTTCCCATGCACGACACCCTAAACTTATCTAAAAGTTTTACCCTAAGTTTATCTAAATTATCTGCTTTTTTAATTGCCTCACTACAATGAGTGCCTTCTGCAAGTCTTTGCACTCAACTTTCATTTTTATTACCTGTAATAACTTACTATCAATAGCAAACATTGCCACCTCACTATCCACACTCTCTTCCCAATCATGGGAGAGAAGATCTTCAATCCTGCCCTGAGCCATTTCTCCCCTCATCTCAGTTACAGTGACAAACCCACACTAGTACTGGTAGAACTTGTTGTCCTTGTGAAAAGAGGTTTCCACTACCAGTACAGCTTTGCCAGATATGTCCACACTAGGAGTATTTTGCCAGATTAAGCTGATAATATTTTTGTAGCAATAAAAGGAAAAAAAAATCTTCTCATGTGGTTTACAAGCGTCCTTCAGACACAGTATATGAAACTTGGGGGTGATGTGCATCCTTCCTGAAGGAGGGGGGCAGTTTAAACAGGGTGATATCATGGTACTGTGTAACTTGTGATATTTAACCTTGGTTTGGGGTTTACATCAGGAAGGCAGTTTCTACCAGTCAATGAGAAAAGAGCTTCTCCAGGGATATAAATTAAGAAAGAAAAAAATAGAGCTGACAGAGGGCTTTGGAGCATGAATTACTCTCTGTAAATAAACGAGCAGACAGTTGGTGTCAGAGCTTCTGGTGCACATCCCCACATGGCCACACTAAGATTTCTGTGATGGTACTTGGATGGCATTTGAAATCTGGCTACTTCAGATCTGCATAATCTTTTTGTTCCAGTTGACCCAAGCTGGGGCACTTGAGCATCCCATTTTCCTGCCCTCTGCATTATTTGGCATCCAAGGGGTGTGGGATAGCTGACTGAGTGCAAAGCTGGCATATTGTAGAAATCCCAGGCAATATCACCTTGACTTTCAGCTAGAAATAAGAGACATAAAAGACATAATGGAGCAAGAGGGAAGACCAGGTCACTGTCCATTCACCAGCTGAATTGCAACAAGCAGGCCTGCACAGGGGCTTTACCTGCTGGAAGCTGCTGGTGAGAAGATCACAGTACACCAGACAGTGCCAGGGCAGAAGGCTGAGGCACGCAGTGACTGCATGAGGTGAAGCATGAGCCAGATGGGGCACCTGTCACCTGGTGAGTTTGGACCCTCCCATCCCTCCATTTTTTCCAAAGGAGAACGTTAAATGCAATTAGCCGGCATCAGGTTTCCAGCGAACCAAAGTAAGCAGGTTTCCATCCAATGCAAATTAAACTGTGGGACTCATTGCCATCAGCTGTTGCTGAGGCCAGAAGTTGAAACAAACTTGTGGAGGGAAATAAAGTCCATTGGAATTATTAAACAGAAAGACACTGTCTGTGACTGAGGAACTCCCAGCCCTACAACTGCATCAGGAAAAGGACTGTGCCATATTTGCCTGTTTTCATATATTTTTCCTCCAGCATCCACACCTGGCCAGAACTAGGACAGGATCATGGAGTTGACATACTCATTTCAGACCCAGTATAGTTATTTTTCAGCCATGTGTAAAAGTCCTCATTTTCCATTTGTGTGTGCTGCTCATTTTACAATTGTGTGTGCTCCAAAAAATGCCTCTTGCTTTTAATTTAGAAGGTTCGACTAACAGACCCAAGCAAAATAAGCCCTCCAAATCAGTGATGCCAGTGTTTCTCCTCCCATATTGTTCCTGTGTCGTGTATCATCTGAGTGAAAAAGGCAGTGCAATACACTGGAATGAGAGCTGTGCAGTGCCAGGGCAAACAAGGCAGATTTAGAGCATAAAAGAGTCTGGCTTTTTCTACCAGATGGAAGTATGTCAGACTGGAGTTCAGAGGTGACTATTCAGACTAAAGAATTACTCTCCCTCTCTATTAAGCATCTAGTTGCCTCACTAATTGTTAAATGCCAGAAACTAATTTTGTTTTAAATTATCTTTAATACCATGCATTTTTAAAAAGGCTATAAAGCTCCTACGCTTCAGAATCACAACTTGACACCCAATTCCCATCTGTCTCCTATTAACAAAAACAATCTAGATAATATACAGTCTCATGTGGAAAAAGATATGAAAAACTGATGAAGGTGATACAGTGTAGATCACCAAGCAATCAACAGCATCTTAACAATACCCATCTGACCTAGTGGCTAGTTTAAGGAATAACTGAATGAAGAAGAGATAAAATTAATAGATGAGGCCAACTATGTACATCAACAAAGTGAAACTCCATTTCACAAGGTGTAGAGGATGATTTGTTTGAGTTTCAGACTGCTCCAAAACTCCATGTCCAGGCATCAATTACATGGGCAATCTTGTCTTCAGATGCTCATCCTAAGTGCCTAACTGAAAAGAGACAAGACCGTGCCAGGAACAGTTTGGATGAGACAGAACACACATGCACGATGAAATGCAGACTGGACCAGCATCTGCACTGCCGCCTCCCAGAGATTTCAACAGGGATTTCAGGTGAGCTTTACCAATGAGCAGCTCCAGGTACTTCCTACAGAGCTTGTATGGTCTGGGTAAAGCAGATGCAGGTAGACTGCAATGGAGCGGCTGAATGCCCCAGCAATAATCCTGCAAGTTGGAAGCTTTGGGCTTGAACAACAGCCAAGGATGCAGCACAACAGTGTTGGAGTCATGGGGCTCAATGACTTTCAGCTCAGCCCATATTGCTCAAATGCCCTGGTTGCCTGGCACTGACCCACTTCAGGCCACCAGAGAAACTTTTTCCACTCCAGGAGAGGTCCCACCTCCATGCGGCCCCACAAGCCCTCCCTTCCCTGGACACACTACACTATACTGACTGCTGAGGGGTAGGAAAAACAGTTCAGTGGATGAAGAAAGGGCTGATTTTTGATTTGCAGCTCCTAGAAGAGATGGGACAGGTGCAAAGTGGGACACCATCAGCAAAATCTGCTGCTGAAGCACAGCCCCTTGCAGAATTTCCCATCAGGACCTGTAGAGCTCACTTTGCTGTTGCTAGGGCCCAGGGTGCCTGTTGCTGATGTTGCTTCTATAAATAAAGTTTCCATTCCAGAATAAACTAAGCAAGCAGTAGTTGATTTTTAGGAAAATATCCCCTTCATCCCCTGAATACACAGAGAAACAAAGGACCTCCACATCCCCCTGCCACTCAGGCAGCCCAAAAGCAGGGCATGAGCTTACACAGTGGAAGGCAGCTGAGTAAGAGCTCTGTGGTGGCAGGCAGGCACAGTCCCTGGCTGCAACCTGGGACTGCCTGTCTGCGGAGCAAATGGGAGCTTTCTGCAGACACGCAGCTGGTTCCTCATGCCGGGCGGATCACACGCAATTGTTGTGTTTGGAGAATTCCACTGCATATAATTATTCCTTTGATCATGTTGAAGGAGCAGTCACCGTGCACTTGAATTGTGGCTTCACTGGGAATTACCAATTTGAACAGGGAAAGGAGGCTGTGAGAACAACCAGTCCAAGGAAGAGCCTCTCTTACAAATTCCTCTTTTTCTTTTTTTTTTTTTTTTTTTAATTTCTATGTATTTCGACCAAACTGTGCTGCTGTCAGGACAAGCAAATCATTCCAGGAACTGCTTTCATTATTGTTAGCAAAGTGGAACTCCTGTGCAGTGTTTGCTTTTGGCCCAGGCAGCTGCCCAAAGACTGCACTTCAAAGGTCCCTCCTCGACTTGCGTCACAGCAGCACCACCTCGGTTTCCTAGCCAGAGTCTCCTCCAGCTCAGGACCTGTTTCTCCTTGCAATTCTGCACATGGTTTGGGCTCACCAAACACCAGTGACCTCAGTCATGTGCAAGTATCTTGCAGCAGAAAATGAAGCATCTAAGGCAACTGACTTTCATTACCTCACTGGGTTGCTAATCCACGAGGACAGCCTGTAGCTAGCAAGAGTCAAGAACTGGGCTTTATACTAATAAAAAAACTAATAGGATTTTCCTGGAGGTTAAGGAAAGCTCCCTTCTGGGGAATTCTCCAATGTCCAAAGGACTCAGAGTCAACAGAAGGTCAAATGTTATCAAGTCCCTGACAACAAAGCCCAGAGTCCCTAAGTCACATCAGCACCTCACATCATGGTCTATTCCAGGCAAACACTGAGACAGAAAATATTGAGCCTGGCTTTGGTGTACAATGCTTCATTCCCCACTGAACCAGACTATCCAGCTATGAGAAGGAGAAATCACTGGCTCTCAGGGCTTGCCCACTAACCTCCAAGGCTTTCCTCTGACACACTAGCACTTGCTGCACACAGTCACACAGTCACTGGAGAACAGTAAACCAGACAGGCAAGCATTTCAGCTTGAGTTGCCCAAATCTGAGCCAGGCTGAGTTTGACAAAGTAGCACTGACTCCATTAAGTGCTTTAGGGGCTTCAGAGGCTGCCTTCCATTTTTGCTGCCTACCAACCCTACTGCTTTATGGCACAACTCTGTTTTGTGCCTGTGTTTCAGCAGCTTTGCATTCTGAATGCTGGCGTGTCCCCCTGGGCTGACAGGCGCATGAGCTCTAAAGCCACTATGGCCTCTGCTACAGCCAGATCACAGCAGACACTGCTCTGCTACTCTGCCAGCTCCTGGCTTACATTGACTCCAATAATTAATTGCTTTTTCTATTTTTAAATATGAAAGGGTCTCTGTTTGGCTGTCAAGCGCAGTTATCACAGGCATGAAAGAGCCAGTTTTCAGCTGAAATTTATCCAGCGGTTGTTTGGGATTTGTAGAGTAGATCTAGGGGCTGCATTTCTCTCCTGAGTACAGTTCCTCCATGGCTTTCAGAAGATTTGCCAAGTCTCACACAGTTTCACCCTCCCTTTCCCTGCAGCACTAGGGCTAGGATGGAGCACCACAGCCCCCGGTGCTGTCTTGGCTGAGCTTGCTGGAGCTCTGTCCTGCAGCGCTTGCCCACCTTGAAAGGTGGATCCTTCCTTATCATAAATCACATTTTCTGCAAAAGGCAAAGTAGGTGTATTTCATCTCTTTGTGCCAGACTACACTTGATGGCCATGAAAGCATCACCATCCTGATCTGGGAAATGTCCCAGTAGTGGAGAAGCAGCACAGGTGTCAGCTGGTGTCACAGCAACACCTGCTTGTCTTTACTGAAGCAGGATCACAGTTGCCTCCAGGGACAGCAGTTTAAACTGTAGCTTTTATTTTTTCTAGTGGGATCCAAACAAATGTAAGCCAGCAACTTTAAAGTAATAGGAACAACAAGACTAGTGTGACCTGCGTTGACTTGAGGCTGCAACAGGGATAAGTAGGACAGCATAGGAGCAAGACAAAGCCTTCCCAGCACCTCCCCCCCGCCACTGCTGTTTATTGAAAGTGTTACTTGAGCAAGTAGTTAAGGGTATTCCTGCTGTATAAATAAAAAAAATAGTGAACTTTACTATTTTTTTTTCTATTTATCTTGACTTGCAAAGTGAGTTGACCATAGCCTAGCAGGCTGTTTACCCAGGCTACATTGACAATGCTGTTTCTCTGTCTGGAGGAGCACTGACCTTGCTGCACCGCACACACTGGCTATGGCCACAGGGTACCTATCACCTGCTCCCACTGAGGTGTGGGGCTGGCATAAGCCATGGTGCTTGCTGGGTTAGAAACCATCAGCTGATGGTTTGGGATCCGTTTGGCTCACAGAAAAGCCAGACAGGACTTTTCATAGGGCTGTTATGGCACGTCCCACTGCTGTGACAAAACCAGCTTCTCCTGGCAAGGTGTCATAGTGCCAGCCAGGTCTTGACAGGGACAGCCATATAACACCATCTTTCACCAGTGATAGCCTCACTCAGCCATTTACAGAAAATGCTTCTCCAGAAGCAGCTGCAAGTTGCCGTGGCTACCCCGAACAAAAGGCTGAGGTTATATCAGGTTTACTAGCTCATGTTAGCCAAAGCCAGTGGAAGACAGACTCACTTTTGGTAAACAGATGTGTTTGTTTGAGATACTTACCACCCTGGGTGTTTGTCAGAATCACTGCCCTTATCCAAACTGGTGGATAAAACAAGCAAACATGCCTTGGGCATCTCAGTTCACTGCCTGGCATCTTAGTGTGAAGCAGCCTCCATTTTTGTCTAGGCCTTGGGGTGCTGGGATGCCTGTGGCTCAGTTATGTGAGGCTTTTCTGGAAGGCTGGGGAAAAATAATCTAGCAGAAGAGTGGAGATTGATGACACCACAGCACAAATTCCTAAAGCTAGACTTTCAGAATGAGGGTGGTACTCGAAGGACAACTCAGGTCACTCAGATCTGACATTCCTCCCTCCATTCAGCCTAGGGCTAGGGGAGAAGACAGGGAACAGAACCATAGCTGAGCTATCAGAAAGTCACAGGGACATCCACGGTCTGCAAAGGTTCCTTCCCTTTGTGCATGCAGCATTACAACTCCCCAGCACATGCCCAATGGCTCACACCAACCAAAGCAGGCTCCAAGACTATTGCAAGGCTTTGGCAATATAGGGGAAAATTCTTCCTTTCACTCTGGAAAACTTGGCAGCAGGCATAGGAAGCCAGACATGCCACAAAAGTAGCAATCAAATTTTCTTAATCGGGGCTCACTTTGTAAGAGCCCCAGCAAGTTCCTGCATTTTGCTGACTGCTTTGGAGAGCTGGTATTGGTAATTTTCAGGAAATCTGGAGAAAGCATCCAGCAAGTAACAGGGGTATGGGTATTTCTTAATTTATGTGCAGTACAAAGGATGCCTGCAGTGACAGTGTGTGGCACCTCTCTCTAGCCCCATCTGCATAACCCAGGAGCAATTCTCACACTAGGCAGTGAAGACTCACAGCCTCTCATTTTCTCTTTGCTTCACCCTGACTACCAAGACGAAGCAGGCACTGAGATAGCAGTTCCTTATGTTTTTCCACTGAATACTTCCTTTCCAAGTCACTTATGCACCATATCCCACAGAAGCCAAAGCCAACAGTGTAATAATACCTGTGCAGCACTGCTGAGCAAAAGGTCAAAATCAGGTTCACTGTATCACTCATGCTCCCTATCTGAGGAACTGAAGGTAGTCTTAAAGATTATGTTATGGCTTTTGGAGATTTATGATATAATTCCAGGCTGTCTATGGGCTCTCTCCCCACTTTGTCTGGTTTCCTACAAATTGTAATAAATTGGAAACACTGAATGCCTGAATATCCAATATCCAGGGTCCCTGACACACCAATGACTGATGTTTAGAGTTTTACTTCTCAGAGTGAATAATGTCAACGTGTGTGACCACGGTCAATTTATCACTGTGTCAAAGATTCAGCTATAGTGATTGGGGACAAGAATGTAATAAACCCCAAAGATTTAATCCTGAATGCATATCTCCACCCTTATTTCATGACATTACACTATTGTAAAATGGGAGAGCTGACTCTACAGGCTGGAGACCGTGATTCCATTATTGATCTGCTCCTCCTTGTCTCCTCACAGATTTTTTACTGGGAACAACACAAGATCTTTGTGGATTTTGTAAGCTATGCATTTTCTGAACCAATTAATGAATGATGCTCTTCTCTCATCTGCACCATGGTAATTCTGGAGTGATTCCATTTCTTATTCATTAACAGGGCAGAGAAATCACTACAATATCACTGATTCCCCAACATCATTCTACCTTTAGGGTTGTAGCATGGGGGTTTTCACAAGTAAATAAGAAGGTTGCAGGAAAATACAAATGTTGACTCTGGTGGGAGAATTTTACCTACTAAACAAGTCCTCAGCAATTGACCAAAGCTGTAAAGTACCAGAGGGGAAAAAATTTTGCTTCCACACAAACAAGAGTGATATTTTCAAACATGTATCTAACATAAAAAAAAAAAAAAAGGAAAAAAGAAACCAACAACCTCAGGAGCAGCACAAAACATCCTTTGTTGCCGGACGTGAGAAAAACACTACAGTTCTAAAAAAAGCCAAAGGAAGGAAGTGGAAAAACCTCAGAGGCGAGTGGGAGTGCGAAAGGAATGTGACTGCATTTTTCCCCCTCCCTGCATGTAAGCTTGCTGTTTGCAGGCAAAGGGAGAACTTTTGAGAGAGTTTTACTATTTGGGAATTTTGCTGTTCAGAAGTGCAGTGCATATTACAGCCACTGACTCTTCTGTGTGCTCTTCCTGAACTTTGTAGTTAAAAAACCCAACATCCCAAATGACTACCAGGTTTAGCATCCAAATTCTGCTCTTGGTTCTACTTCTGTAAGCTCAAAAAGATCTAACTTCTTCTGATAACTATATTCTTGCATTTTAATTTTACCACCCTAATGCCCTCATTCTTTGCAGTTTCCTTGCTACATCCAAACCCAATAAAACACAATGAGGGGAGCAAGCACTGACAACTTTGTCTGTGAAACATTTGGAAGAACTCTGAATTATATCTTGTGTAGCTCCCAAGCCACTGAGATTGCCAAAAACCAAGCAGAAGAAAACAGAAAAGTCATTTGAAAACAATGTCATGAAAAGGAAATCAAATTTGTATGCATTTCTGAGAGTAATGACCAGCATAAAAGAGAATGAACTCATGGACCACAATCTTAGGAGGACTATATGTCATATTATGGCAGAGATTTTTGGGCAGAGTTACAGGTACTGCATCTTAAAAGCATCTATCTGGGCCAGAAAGTAGTGTGATGGCCCTGGATAATGAATGACTTGCTAAGCCACAGTCCCTGCTGGCAGTATGTCTCCAAGAGACATGCATTTGCTGAGCAGTGCTATATGGGCCTTATTCACTTCACCTGAGAAAAGGGTTTATCGTTTCAGCATGAATTTGAATTCTCTGGAGAGCCAGCAGTAAGAAAGAAAATTTGAGATGTTGAACTGAAATAGAAAACAAAAACAAAAACCAAAAACCAAAAGAATATGAGATAGTAAAAATCTTGACATAAAATTATTTCTTTATTTACTTTTAAGTGATGTTTGTCATCCCACTACCTGGCTAAATGTTGCGGTAACTGTGAAACAGCCTGAAGTTCGTTTTATGGAGAGAGATGTAAATTCTGAAAGGCTTCACCTTTCACATTCCCTCTTTGCAGCATGTTCCCTCTCTTTCCTACAAGAAATATCTTGGGGTTTGTACAATTTCTCTTCACTAGCTCTCCATTATTAATGAGGTTTGCATGACAGCATACTTTCTGTTTTGTTCTAGAGCTTGTTTTCTCCTCCTCTGCCCACAACCACTCCGTGTATGTCTGTACGCTGCTGCAGAGAGCAAAGGCAGCCAAAGGGCACAGGGAGGACAAGAAGTAGTAGCAACAACACTCCTGACAAGTCAAGCTAACCATCTGTCTCCTCGTTCCCAGGAAGGTGAGAGGGAAAGCAATTTTGCTTCTGCACAAAAAATGTGACAGAGCCCTCACATACCCCATGGCTATGGTGGCTGCCATGCTTCACATTCCTACTTGCTAAAGATTTGCTGTTATCCCAGTGTTAACTTGGATGAGCTTATCTCTGTGTCCAGCATTTCCTGTGGAAAAGCATGAACCCAACTGCTGCCTTGCATTTAGCAGAACTTTTTATGCTGGTGTAAACAGGCGGGAAACCGTATCCCACTAAAAGACTTCTCAGCCATGTCTGTGCAGCAGTGGGGAACAGGAACTTCGTGTATTTTTCTTACTGTGGGCTCCTCCCAAGTATTGAGACCAAGTAGGAGTCCCAAAGATGGTTTGCTTTAAGCTGAAGTTTTTTAAGTTACTTGAATAAGTGACTATGAGAGCCTCTTACAGCTCTCTGGTGAGACAGAGTAAGGCAACACCTTCCATCTTACGCAGGCAGCCAAAGAGAGCTGAAGGATGTGCTTAAAGCACACGTGGGAAGTCTGTGGCAGAGCAAAAGGAGCCATGACTTCCAAACTGGCAGGATAAGTAATTTCTGACATAGGCCCTTCTTCCCACTCTTCATAACAAAAGCCTGACTCAGGCCCATGGCCCTGGGGCCTCTGCACTGACCCACTCTTCACCAAGACCTTTCTCCAGGGGTGGTCAGAGCTCCTGGGTTTTGGTGTGACCTTTTCAGTGCTGGTAGTTGAGAGCAGCTCAGGGCATATCAGATGCCAGGGTGATGAGTTCCTTCCAAACATGCCGACTGACAGCTCCTGTGGTTCTGCTTTTCTGTTAATGTGTGCAAAACCAGCCCTGACTCTTCTTTGGCTACTTCTGCACTGAGGAACATATGGAACCCTGATGGCCAGGGAGACCTATGGGAGGACAGTTCTGGTGGAATGTGTGGTTACAACCCTGAGCTGTGACTGAGGAGCTCAGTGACCAATTCTGTCTTCATCTTTCTGGGTTATCCTGAATAAACCTCAATGGACTTGATCCACAGCTCCTCTGTTTTCCGTTGTTGCCTTCAAAGTCTACCAGGTTGGAATTCAGGTTTCTCTCTTGCTATGGGCTCCTGTCATCCTTTCACCAAGCCCAAGAAGAGATCCAAGCTGTCTGCAGATAGACCACTGGTCCCTGTACCACTAACGGAGAGGGACAGGCATGACATTTTCTAGAGCATTTCTAGAAGGCAACATGAATGCTGCCTTCCGTTCTCAGCTCGCTTGCTCAGTGGGGCAGCTTTCTTCCATCCTAGTTCTGCAGCTCTTCAAGGCAGCACCTCTATCCTGTAGCCTGTGGTATGGCAGGGACTCCCTGTGGGCTGGAAGCCCACCATTCATGCTGTAATGCCAAGACTCATAACAGGACACTGCCTCCGTGGTGGGAGGCAACACCCACACAAGCAGGGAACGACGCTGGGAAAATTCCTCGGTGCTCCTCCCACGGCCCATGTGTCCCAGCTCTGCTGGCAGATGTCTGCGGGGGTCCCTGGGCTGCCTATGCACTGCCCTCCCTGCAGTCCCTGTGCTCCCATCCCTCCCTCCATCAGACAGCCAGACCAGGACACTGTGCTACTGAGGATGCACATGTGGTGCTACAAGGCTGCCCCGCATCAATGGCTCTTGTAGGATCAGCAGCAGCCACTCAGAACACGGCTGTTCCCAGAAATCACTCTGTTCTTGCATTAAAGAGACCACTCTTTAGAAAACAGCATGAAAAGTTAGATCAGATGAGTTTTTCACTGTGGGAAATGCACTGCTGTTTGTCATTCACAGGATGACAGTGCAAAGAGCTATGTGCACTCTTTCCCTTCACTCTCCATCTCCACTTGGGTGAATGGAGTGTTTTCCCTGTGCCTTCCACCATAACCAGTCTATTTTTAACTCACTGGCTGTCACTGTGCCTGTTTGGTGACTTGAAGTGCTAACAACAGCTCTAAATTGGCTGTTACAAAGCTGATACTCGAGTTATTAGCAACCAATTCAGTTTTTGGTTCCTGCTCAGCAGTGCTGAGCAAGGTGAATGTGCTGTAACCCATTACCCAGCCCCTCAGCCCAGGCAATTTTTTTTGTTTGTTTTCTTTACAGCAATCTCTTGAGTGGTTGCAGAAATGCAAACAGAAAGTGCTCCTGCCAGATTGAAAACAATTAGGAACATCTCAAAGTCACTAGAGCAGAGATTTTGTTATGATAATAAAGAATGTTCTTAGCTGGTGTATTATTTTAAAAGGAGAAAATTAAAAAGAAATATATCATGAAGGAGCTGACAGTGCTCAAAAACCACATCCTGTTGTTATCCATGGGCCTGGTACTATATAGTGCTGGCAGCTGTGAGATGAACTTTCCCATTAGGCCCCTTCCAAGCCCTTAACCCTGACCCAAAGGGACCTTCTTTCCCTCTTTTAAAGGGAGAGAGAGAAATCAATCTCCCTGCTGATTCAGCTGTGGGCCTCTTATGTCCAAAGAATATCAGCACTGCAAAAAGAAGAAGGGAAAAAAAAAAGGTGCAGATTGAAGTTTTTTTAATGATGTGGATCAGTGATATTTATGGACTAAGGTTCCTATCCCTGGGATCCATTTGATGCAATCAAATTACTTTCCTAAAGCATCAAAGACTGATTCTTAACTGAAACCCCTTGTTTGGTCTTAATTCCTTCCAGCATGCTTAGAACTAGTAATTTCCAAGACCAGATTAAAGTCACGGATACTACTACTCCTAGATCTTGTAAACTTCCTCCTGCAGGACTGCCTTGCTTGAGAATCATAGACACTTTTCTCAGGCTTTTTAACAGCTACACACATGTCTTTTTAATTTCCTAAGACAAGGCTAGTTCCTTTCAAGATGTTCCACTGGCTCACTGCTATTACTGTCAAAACTTGCTTGCTCTCCCTCTTCTGCCTGTTTTTTCTCTATTTACAGGCTTCTAAGAATATATTAAGCTGCATTTTTTAAAACAGCAGTGTTTCCCTCTTCTGATCTGTTTTGTTTTGCACAAAAAAAAGAGAGAGAGAAAGGATAAAAACTTAAAATACTCAGAAAGCAAAAAAGAAAAGAAAAATAGAGAGAGAAAGAGAGAGAGAGAGAGAGAGAAAGAAAGAAAGAAAGAAAGAAAGAAAGAAAGAAAGAAAGAAAGAAAAAGAAATTCCCACCACACTTAAATCTACCTAAGGCTCAAATCTTTTCGATCTTTGTAAAAACCTAGCAGTGCCTCATTTAGAGGCAGAAGTAAAAAGTTCACCAGAAATGCCCCCATCTGGAAGCATTTACTGGCTTAAGGTATCTCTGTCTTTTGCCATGTTTCTGTGAAGTCACATTTACAAGCCAAGCCAGCCTTTCTGCTCAGACAGTCAGGATACAGAGAAAAAATAACTTTAGCCCGGAGCCTTGAGGATACTCAAAGTGCCTTGCAATATGCTACTGTCACAAAAGTCCCCTAGGAGCAGCACTGCCTGCAAGACACACTCTTGAAGAAGAGAACCCAGACATCTCAGCAGGTCTTGTACTCTGCCAAAGGTTTGTGCCTGGTCCTGTATACCCCAGAGTGACTACTCAGAAGCTACTGAGCACAGATTTCGATGGAGGTACCTTAACTTGTGCCAGGACAAGCTGGAGCGGGTCCAGGCAAGGAAGCTGGAGGTGGATAAAAGGGGGCAGCTCACTGGAGAACTCCAGTCCAGGTGAGCAGCCTCAACAGTTCAGTGGAGATCAGTTGGTTAGCAGACCCCAGCGTTGCCACACCAGCAGCTCAAGGAGTGCTCCAGGTCTTTGAAGTCTCACTCAGGGCTCATGGCCCAGAATGGTTCCAAGGTAACTCACTTAACTTTGGCTGGTTTCACATAGATTTCCCCTGACTTAACTGTGTCCAAGCCATTGTTTTGTTGTGCAGATTCATGGCAATTTTCTTATCCTCTGTGTGCAGGTGGTGACAGGACAGGGCTGGCTTCTTTATTGCAAGAGCTGTGAAAAGTAGAAGGAGTAAAAACCTGATAGGAGGCATCTCTGGAGCTCAAAGTGCTGAAGGCTCCAATATCTCTAATGCTTTTACCATGGTCCTGGACACAGAAAACCAGAGGGAGGGAAGATGAGAGGGAAGAAAGGAGGATGTAGAGTGAGAAACCCTCCCTTCAGCAGAAAATATCAATTCTGCCTCCTCTTCAGCCTTTCATAGGTAATTCTGGGGGAGGCAGAGGAGGTATCTGGTGTTACCAGATCAGAAGTAGGCTACTGAATTCCACAGTCAGATTAAATCCAAAATAAACCCAGATACTTCTTTTTACTGGGGCAGTAGAAGCATGAATAAGTGCACTTTAAACCCACTACATTTTTAAGTTATTTCTAGCTTTGGTATCTAACATGAAGTATCCAGGTTGGAAAACTCTGACCTAAAGGCTTGCTCCATTTCATCTGTGAATGAACTCAGCAAAGGTTTTCCTGGCCTGACTAGGAAGTGATGAAATTTAACTCATTCATATGTCAAAACCACTTTAAAATCCTTGGTGATGAAGCATTATGGAAGAGCTGAGTGCTCAGAAATTGTGACTCAGCCTTTCCTCTCTCCTGTCCCACTCCAAAAAACTACAATCAGGAACTGGCTCAAATAGTGAAATAGAGCTTTCTTTTTTTTTTTTTTTTTTTTTTTTTTTTTTGTTATGAGTAGCAATGGAGAAAAGAAGTATTTTATTGGACTTCTAGGTTTAAAGTGATTGTTCATCTTTCCCTGCTCTTCTCTGCTCCTAATTTTTTCTTCCTCTTGATGCAGATCTAGAGGTAAGGTATAGGATGTGACCTAGGAGGAGCCATGGTACCTCCAGTGATGGGGAAGGGCTGTGCAGTCTGTGTGCCTCCCAAAGCACTCGCTCTTACAGCAGTGCAACTTCACAATTTCTCTCCTTGCCTGTGATCCCTGAGTGTGCCACGGAGCAGAGGTGAGCTGAACTTGATGTAGGGATCTCAGGGAGGGAGGGAGGCCACAGCACGCCAGCTGTGGGGTTGGAATGGGCCATGGTGGGAGACCTACACCTTTGGAGTAATCATAACACTCAAGGGTCTAGAGATTGAATTGAGACCAAACTCCAAGGCAAGAGCACTGCTGCAGTCAGGTGAGCTGGCAAGTTGCCAAGGATAAGGTGTTATCATCATTCTAATTAGCTGCTGAGTTATGACCCCTAATTTCATCATTTTTAGGAGTGAACAAAGAAGACTCCAGGGGCAAAAGCCTTAGCACAAAGCACACTTTCAACACAAAAACTGGGCTGTCAGGATCACATCATCTTTTGGCTTGTGGATTTACACAGTGGAATGTGCTGAAAAAGGAAAGTCCTCTCTAGCTATGTCTGAGTAGCCTCTAAGGTTAGAGATGTGACTGAAGCTTTAAGGGGAATGAAAATAGAAAAAGAACTAGCTATTTGTTTAAAAGAAAAATAAAAGAAAAAATTAATATAACCACACATAATTAACTAATTTTGTGAACACTTTTCTGTTGCCGTCAGACAGAAGTTGCAAAGTAGACACTACTGAACATCACAAACCTTGTGATAAAAATTGTTACAGGAAATTGGAAGAGTGGGTTTCTGTAGTCTTCACATTTGGAGAGAGGAAACCTAAATGAGAGAGAGGAGCTAGCAATAGAAAGAACAGTCTGGGAGCTGGAAGTTATAGCTATGCGATGTTGTGACCTTTCAGGCCTTAGACTTCAAGCGAACCCTGGCAAAACAAGACTCTGTCTGGAGGGCCAGGCACAATGGCAACAGGGTCATGTCACATGAGATGTGAGAAAATTCTGTATTGGACAAATAAGAATCAGTGAACTCTGCAGCTGGCCTTATCAGCACAGCTTCCCACCTCAGGGCAAGCGCTGGCATCTGCCACCACCTCCTCAGACCTGCACTCCTGTTTGTTGATACCCACAGCTCTGGCAAGCACTAAGAGACTTTGCTAAGAGACTAAGCACTTTGCTCTCATTTTTGGTACATTTTTGCCTTTTCTAACTACGTATAAACTGTGTTAGAAAATAAAAGGTTCCTCAAGTGTGCAGATATGGCATCCTATCTATCATTCTGTAAATATTTAAGCCTATATGTCTACCCCGCAAAAATCCCAGTGAACACAGGGCCGTGGTGGTTACAAGGAGGCACAGGCACCTACACCAGAGTCCTCTGCAGCCCACTCTCACAGTCAGCAGGGGCTGAAAAGGGGGTCTCACAAGAAGCTGTTGCTATCACACATAGTCAGCTACTATAACTACCAGGTTTCAACCAGGTGTTCACCAGCAAAAGTACAAGAAGCTCTAATAAAATGCTTACAAATGCCTTGGGAATAATAACCCTTCCTGCTATTATCAGTAGGGAAACTGAGGTATGGAGAAGCAGGGAATTGTTCGTGGCCACACAGAGAGTGAGTGGCCAGATTCCAATCTCTTCCACTGACACTCTCAGCTGAAATCGCCCCTTTAGGCCATGCTGGCTGCCACCAGGAAAAAACAAGAAGCAGGTTGCAACTTGGCAGCTTACAAAACTATAAATATAGTTCAAGGTTGTGCTGATACAATAATAATCCACAGGAGTGAAACTTGAGCCATTTACGTGTGTGTGCATAACCAGAGCTCGAAGATATGTTTATAATGCTGCTCAGAGATTTTCTTTCCATTATACTCTGAGCAAATGCACACGACTGAGCTTTCCTGGACCTTTCTCACCTTCCAGATGCAGTTTTCTGTTCTACCCCTCCCTTCCACTTGTTCTCCTTGACATCAAAATCCTTCTTGCTCATCTGGATGCAACAACAGGAACAGGGAGCCACCAGATTTGCCCAGCTGGGAATAATGCACTCAAGAGTCTTTCTTTCTTGCAGAATCAGTAACACAATACAGAGGAACAGGAGGCAAGTGTAAGAGAAGGGAAAAAACTAAAGATAGTAAAAGGATAATTTGGTTTTCAGAACACTGCCTGGGAAGTGTCTAGTTTGCACTGTTGATGTATCGCTGTACACCAAACCATAATCTAGAATACGGAGTAAAAATGGCTATCCCTGCCTTCCCACCAACACAGTTTGGGAGTCAACTGAGAAGAAAGATCACTACTTCCTTTTGCTCGTGTATATCTCTCCAGAGATGTCCTTCTTGCAACTTTCTTTTCCTCTCTCCCTGGCTGCCTTGCTTTGTTCAAGTCACAAGGCACAAATAGACTCAGGGACAGGCTGCTGGGCCAGCACTTCTCCCCTTTTTTTGGTTGATTTTACTCACACCTTCATTTGTTTTCAACATACTCATCAACTCTGCTTTCTGTAAATAAAGCAAGGCTTCACTTCCACCCATTCACAGTTTTTGTTTTGTGAGCTTCTCCTGTGAATTCACCCCAAGTATTATGATACTGGATCATGTTTAATTTATGCCATTATTATACTGGATCATGTTTAATTTATTTTTCCTTCACACCAGCCTCCCTCGGCAGCACCTCCAGACTTCTCATACCGCTGTCCCAGTTCAAGGAAACGGGACCCTTCCGTGTAGAGCTCTTTTGGCTTTTCCACTCTGGTTGGCTCAGCTCCTTTCCTTCCCAGCCTACCAGCTGTTCTGGGAACAGCAGCTTCTTCAGAGCACCACAGCCAATGACCCACACTGCTTTGTGCTCTTAGGATAATCAAAGTATGCCCTAGTTTAGGGTGCTTTCATGTACAAATCCCTGTGGGGCCTGACTTTTCAGAGCACTGGGAACCCATGTCAAAGTCAGTAGGTAACAAGAGGTTCAGCATCCCTAAGCATTACAGCCAGGCATGTGGGAAACAGTAGCACCCCAACTGAGGGGACAGATTCAACCATAGGGCCTCATTCAATTCCCAGAGGAATGATCTGAATCTTTAGGTGAAGGTCGTAACTAGTCCTAGTCATGTCAAATAAGTAACTCCCACAAGCACAGTTTGCACCAACTAGCTCAAATGCATTACATTCCTACTGTAATCACTGATTAAAGAGGAGGAAACTGCACATAAATTCTTTATTGCAGAGGGTGGACTTGAACCCCTATCAGTTCATATCTTGTTGCAACCATAAATCTTTTTCAGTGACAGCAAGTTTTTATCAAGAAGACTCATATATTCCTAATATCTGGCAGCCAGCCTAAAATCCATAGTTTATAAAACTCTTAAAATAAGCCAGAAAATTCATTACATATATTACTGTAAATATCCAGAGTTTAAAATGCAAGTTTTGGACCACAAAATCATAAGACTGGATTTAAAAACCCAAACAATCCAGGAGATTTAAGAAAGAAAGTAATGAAAAGAATCCAACATTCATTCACTACCACATTTCTGAAGCTACATTACACATTGACTAAATGTTCACAATATTTTTCCCCACAGACATTATGAGGTCAAATATTTTTTAATAAACTTGAAGTTTGTACTTTTTATCTTTCTTTCAGGGCTGCTGGTTTAACAGAGAAATGGTATTATTAGAACTTGCCATCATAAATGTATTAATTCACTGCCAAAAACAAATGAAATTGGTCATTATGGAGTAAATTTTTTTCCTAATAATGACACTAACTATGACGGAGCCATGCCAGAAGTCTGATGCCATTTTGGTTAAGATTAGAACTTTATATTGTCCCAGAGATACTAGCAGACATTCGAATTAGCTGTCATAGTTGGCAGTAAATCCAGACCTGCCCAATCCAATACATTCTTTAGCTTACGAAATGGACCAAAATGATACAATGGGATCTTCATGGGCACTAGAAGGAGTTAGAAAGGGTGAGGCAATTTGGCAGGTGTGGAAGTGAGATTGGGAAAAACAAGATAAATATTTTCCCTGTGAATAATTGTCCACAAAATCTGCAAGTGAGACAATAAAACCCGGCTTTACTGGAATAACTTTGGTCTGTGAAAGAAAGGTCTTTGGTGAAGACGATTCAGAATGATAAGGGAGAGCAAAGGAACATCCCATACAAATGCAGCTCTGAGGCAGCACTGTGTGAGGGCAGGGTGGCTTTGGGAACACCAGTGTCTGCTGGGGACGGTGGTGGCCAAATTCTGTTCACTTCTGGAAGTGGAATAGCCCAGTCAGGAGCTTCCAGTGGTTCCTCTGGGAAAGGCAGGCAGCTTTGGGTGTTTTTACATGGCATTCCCATTACAAAGGCTACTAATTTTTCATAAATATTTTGGACTATAGTCAGACCACTGCTTTTAAGTATCTAATGTATCACTCTACCACTCTGGTAAGATCAAAAAAGGGGCTTATGTTGTTTACTACTTGCATTGCCTGTCTCTTGACAAAATCAACATAATCTGTTCCTATGGTACTTATATGCATCATGTCTGAGCTAAAAATCTCCCTGCAGAGCGGTAAAGATTTGGCCAGGCAGTGTTTGGATTGCCCAAGGATATGAGTGGAAAAAGCTTAAAGCTGCCCACAAGTCATTGGGACATTTAAATAAGGCACAAACCACAACCGGCCTTCTGCTATCCTAATCTTTCTGCAGACTGTACAAGGAGCTGGAGGAAGTCAACCCTACCTTGTCAGAACCCAGAAACAGGCATGATGTTTGCTATAAATTCTCATTGGGCTGAACAAAATCACCAGTCCACATGTCAGAGAGCTCTTATCCTCCCCATGCCTAGAAGATGCCTATTGCAGAAAGACTTAAGATGACCATTTAATTATTGATTCTGATTATTTTCACACCAAAATTGATCTTCAAGCCTCCACAGATCTCTGGTAAAAGTGGTATTCAAAGATGGATAAAGAGGGAAAATATTTGTGCTTGCTTAGAGAAATACTGACTTGAATATTTGCAGTTATGCATGTAGAAACTTCTGAGCAGCATTTGGCCCTAAATGTCTGGCTAGGACTCAAAATGTTTCTAGAACAATACATCTAAATAATCTTTTTTTCTAGGCCATGAGATGATGGTTGTGTAGCTCCCCTGGGGCTGATGTAGCCCTGAACCAACAAGGCTTTGTAAGCCTTTCTGGAAAGGTTGAAGAGCAAGCAGAAGGCAAGTCCAGGCCAGGTCTGTCTGGAGCAAATGTGCTCAGTCCTGAGCAAGCAGGGGGTCTGGTTTCAAAGAAGGGATGCTATCCTACAAAGGCAGTGTGTAGAGGACAATTCATCCTCCCCCTCCACTGTATAAGAGGAGAACACAAAGCCATATAGAAGGAAGGATTTTGCCCCTACAGTAAGCCTTGAGATCTGTATTGGAAATATTTCCTGAAGATGACATAGTTACAAACAAGCAAAAAGCTCATAAAGGAAATATCACTATGTAGTCAGCTATGAAGGATCTGAGACTCCCTAGATTTCATAAAGTACAGAAATATTTATTTTATCCATTGCATGGAGTCCGAGGTTTTGGATATTCGGCCATACTTAAACTGTTTTACTTTCAACAGGACAGAAGGAAAAAAAAAATGCTTCCAAATGGCTCTGGTAGACACCAGTGGAATCTCCTGAACACTCAAACATGAAGGTTGCGACACAAAATGATAAAAGAAAGAAAATTTATAGATGTTGCTGTACCATAAAGCCAACCCAAACATGTCCTCTGTGACACGCAGCTGAAGGAGGTCACTTGCATATTTTGATTCCCAAAACAACAAAACAAATCAAACTCCCTGCCCTCAGACTCCCAGCGCCTGCTGATGAGCAAACCATGGAGTGCCTGCATGTACACAGTCAGGGCAGGTTTTCCATCTAAGTGTGTGGTCCAGCTGTTCCTTGCAGTGGGAAGAACAGCCTGGCCATCTTCTACCATTCAGGACTTGAGAGCAGGATGGGTAAGTGTTGCGTGGGCTCTCATTGCACAATGGAACCTGTGAGATTCTCCTGGGCTTGAGGCTAGGGTTTTCACACGGAGCAGAGACAGCAGGGTAAGCTACTCTGAACATCATCCTAACTGATGGCTAAAATTCTATCTTAAGTGATATGCCCCTGGTAAGGGCTCCTGGATATTGGGTTTAAGTCAGATGGTTTATCAAAGTTTATCCCATTTCCTTCTCACAGGAAGGTTGTTAAATAGAAATTGTAGGGATGGAAGGTGGTGATGCAGCCACATCTTTCCTCATTCTTCCTTACTCCCTTACTTCTGCCCCTCTTCCAGAACTTTGTTTTGGTGGATGTACCTTGTTCTCAGAATTGCTTGCATTTCCTGTGGCTTTAAACAAACCAAAACAAAACAAAAAAAACCAAAACAAAACAACAAACAAAAAAAACCCCCAAGCAAACAAAACAAAACAAACCACCAAAAAAATCAAAACAAAGAAAAAACAACTAAGAAAAACCCCCAGCACTTTCAGGAATATGCAGAGAGAAAGAACAAAGCCTTTTTTTATCACAGAGCCCAGAGCTTTTGTTCATCTGTAACCTGCAGAGACATATTCTCTCTTCAGACCAACCTAAACACATAAGCAATTCCAGTGCTTGTCACCAGTGTAACTGGAAGAACTGGGCTATGTGACATTTAACAGGCACTCTCTCAGATATGCAGGTATAACCTGTATGTTGTAATTGTGCCAACGTACAATCCTCCTTTTCTCTGGGGATTTTGCTACATAAATTAAAACACATCAGCATTTCTGTTACCTAAACCTTTCCTCACTAGGGTTATGCAGCTGCTGCAAACCTTCATTCTGAATTAGCTGTGAGTTTATTCTTCTGTATGTGCTTTTAATAATCGAAAAACAGCTATGACCTCCTCAGCTGAGTGGCATTTTGCAGCACATTTGTCCATATTGCGAACTATGTCTGCTTCATATTTGCAAACCAAGATAAACATAAACAAAAGAAAGGCAAAACAATTTGCAGCATTCCTGTGCACACACAGTCCAGCAACGTTTTTCTCTACCAGCAAATACATCACTAACACATTAGGCCAAGAGTGGCAGATGTAAGGAGTGCCAGTTCTTTGAAACAGTTTATTTTACAACCAATTAGACCAATCATCCACAACCTAAAAATTCTAAAAGTTGGCAGTCACACCAAGGAAGTAGAGACCTCTGCTAAAATGGCCTCCAAAGATGTGGAGGTAAACATAATGGCTAAGCCTGTTTCTTTTATATAGAAAAGGATAATTTACGCACAAAACTCTGCTACTTTCTCTTTTTTCCCCCCTTAAGTCTTCTCACATAGATTTTTATAGCCCATCTGATTACTGTATTTGTGTATTCACTGAAAGGTCTGGGGAGGAAACTATGATCTGTATGGTCTGCTTGGCCTCTGTAGTTTTTTACTTTCTTTCTCTGTAGTTCAGGGACATGGGAACAGAGCTGCTTGTCTCAAAGGCCCTTCTAGAAAGTGGTCACTGGAGCTCCACTTTCTGCAGAGTATTTTGATAAGACTCCAGAATTCACAGTTCTTACTCATCCTGCAAACATTGCCAACCCTCATAACTCTTCCATTTCTTTATTTATTTTTTATATTTTTTTATGTTACAATACCATAGGAAAAAGATGATGGCAAAGCAGCAGCCTTCCAAAAATTGTTCCTGTCTGTTGAAGGTGGACTGTCTACAACGGACAGCAGAGGAAACCACCAGACAAGGAGACTACCATGGTCAGAAAAATGGAAAGCTGTCTTGGCTCCTTTGTGATTGTTGAACTGCGTTTAAGGATCTGTCCATGACAGTTTTACAGAGAGCTTGAAGATAAAGAGAGAAAATTTGCTTGGTTTTTGCTTTATTTGAAAAACTCCTCCTCAAATGCGCAGACAGACTTCCTCAAAAATTCTATTAGTGACCAAGGGGCCTCTACAAAAATCAATTAGTGGCAGCAGAACCAGAGCACATAGGGACTGACCAGGGAGTCCACAAAGCAAAGACAGGTAGCTTGTGTCTGGAGTGGGTGAGAAGGGGAAATCAGTGATCAATGATGCAGAAAGACAATGGTGTAGTCAAAGCAATCCTTGAGGAAAATTCTCCTTTTGACAAAATTTTTAATAAATTCATTTGCCTTTCTGTTCTCACTGCCTTAACATTTGGAGGCTTTCTAGAGATGAGTTTTCAGAGTGCACTCTCAGCACTCTCAAATTACAGTAATTATGAATTATTCCTTTCAGACAGAACTGAGGTTTTCACGAGATTTTTAACTCACTTTTTTGCCAAGTTCTCATATGTCCACGTTTCAGGCATGGATATGAAGGCTGAGTAAGAGGAGTTGTTCCAGTTTTGATTGCTTACACCAAGAAATGCTCACCAGCAGGACTGGGCTATATAATGAAGGTCAGAACTGTGAAGGAGCATTAAAAAATGCAAGTAAACCCCAAGTGCTCAAGGTGATACTCACAAGGATTTTACCAGAAGTTCTGACTTGCTTCCAAGACCAGAAACATTCCCAGGAGTACACATCCAGGGTACATTAGTCACTATTGGACTAAATAGCAAAACACGCTGTGTATTTAATGAGTTATCCTCAATTTAAGGCCTATAAAGAGCCTACTTTTCCAATAGACCTTTTTTAATTTAGCCCCATTTGCTGAAGATTGCCCATTTAATGCAACACATCGTTATGTTTTTATTGTTAGCTTTTTATGAACTGTACCAGATTAGCTGCAGAGAATTTACACTAGATGCTCTAATTAGACCTTTATAGGTAGCTATAATTTTCTTTTCATGTGTCCATAAAGACTGATAAATTAATCTGCAGGAACATGAACTCCATCATCTTTTCTCCCTCTTCACCACTCACTCCTCGTTATGATAAAGCCCTAATGAACCCACTTGCACAATTCTGTTCTGTTTTGTTTTCCTTTAAAGGCTAATTTCAACTAGACAATTCAACCAGCTGCAATATTTTTTCCATATATGATGCCAGAGAATAAGCGGCAAGCATGATCCTTTCTTATATGGTTTAATCATTTCCATGCTGAGTGGAAAATGATCCGTCAACAATGGCAAACAAAGAGGTGTGATCCAGGATGCTTAACTTTGGATCATTTGTTTAACAAAGGGGAAAATAAGGCAAAATTATTAAACAATAAACTCTAGGGCTGCTAATTGTCAGTTAATTAGCAAAAATTGTCAGAATAGGACAAAAACCAGTAGCAAGAGAAAGAGTTTTCTCATTTACAGTTTTGAATATGCTCCTCACACAAAAGACAGCAATCTTAAAGGATCCAGTCTCTGATTCAGCAAAAACCATTCTTCACCAGCAACATCTTTAAAACTGACTTAAATATACACTAAAAACTTTGTTAACTGGAAGGGATGTTCTGCTTTACATGGGATGACAATCTACCTACCTGATCCTATTGCAGGATCTCTATTCAGTATTTTTTGTCTTTCTCAAGACAGAAATCAGTAAAGACAAATAATATGGTCTTTTCATTAGTGTTGGCACTCACAAACTGAAGACCATCGTTTTTGCTGCACTAAGTTCTTTACAGTAGCTTGTCTTCTTAAATATTGGCTCAGATTCAGCAATTGAAGAAAAGGCTTTGCATTGATACCTACAAAAAGGTTAACTGCACTCCTAAACACATGTACAATTTCCTTCTTGGGTACTGAAATGAAAGAAGTTATACTACCAATATCAGCCATCAGCAATAACGTGGAAGCAGCAAGCTTGCTAAAGAACTATTCAAGCTGTATCAGGTAAAAATGTGTCTTTGGGTTATTAAATGAATGAAATCTGTATTAGTGAGGATAATGTGGTGTTCAAGAGGTCTTGGGCGTGTTTCAAAATGGACACTATACCAAAGTGCCTGCTGTACTCCATTATACCAAATACTAAGGAAGAAAAATGTAATTTAAAAAAGGCAGGGCAGGGAGGATTCACCACAGGTAGTACCCACAGTGAGTAGTAAAGGAGCTGAGTCACTGCTGGTCCTCTGTGGGATTAGGTTGTGTGGAGGAAGTCAGGATGAGGGCCTCACGCACCCTGGAACCAGAAAGACCCACCAGAAAGCTCTCCTTAACACAGGGCATTGTAGTTTTCCTTGGCCTCCTCTCTTACTAGGGTGGTTTTTTTCTTGCTTGGTTTTCTAAGGAAAAGAAGTACATGTGGTCCTATGTGTACTCATATGTGAATCACAGAATCATAGAATTGTTTCGGTTGGAAAAAACCTACAAGATCATCAAGCCTACCATTAACCTACACTGCCAATTTCCCCACTTAAACCATGTCATTAAGTGCCACATCTACATGTCTTTTAAATACGTCCAGAGACGATGACTCCACCACTTCCCTGGGCAGCCTGTTCCAATGCCTGATGATGCTTTCAGGGAAGAAATGTTTCCTAGTTTATGGTCTAAGCCTCCCCTGTTGCAATTTGAGGCAGTTTCTTCTTGTCCTTCCCCCATGTTCTTTGGGTGAAGAGACTGAAATCCACCTGGCTACACCCTCCTTTCAGGCAGTTGTAGAAAATGATAAGGTCGCCCCAGAGCCTCTTTTCCTGTGACTAAACACGCCCAGGTCCTTCAGCCACCCCTCATCAGCTTTGTGCTCCAGACCCTTCCCCAGCTCCGTTGCCCTTCTCTGGACACGCTCCAGCCCCTCAATGTCCTTCTTGCAGTGAGGGGCCCAGAACTGAACACAGGATTCGAGATGTGGCCTCACCCGCGCTGGTCCTGCTGATCCAGTGCTGATCCAGGCCAGGATGCCATTGGTCTTCTTGGCCACCTGGGCTCATGTTCAGCTGCTACAGACCAGCACTCCCAGGGCCTTTTCCACCAGGCAGTTTTCTAGCCCCTTCCCCCAGCCTGTAGCACTGCCTGGGGTTGTTGCAACCCAAGTGCAGGACCCAGTACCTGGCATCACTGAACCACATACAAATGGGCTTGGCTCACTGATCCAGCCCATCCAGTCCCTCTGCAGTGCCTTTCTACCCTCCAGTAGATTGACACTCCTGCCCGAATCAGTATTGTCTGCAAACTGACAGAGGCTTCACTTGATCCCCTCTCCCAGATTATGCATAAAGATATCAAACAAAACTGGTCCTAACACTTAGCCCTGGGGAATATCATGTATGACCAGCCACCAGCTGGAGTTCACTCCAGTTCACCACTCCATTCAGCACCAATATCAGGGCCTAGCATTCCATCCAGTTTTTCACCCAGCAGACACTGCATGCATCCAAGTATGAGCAACCAGTTTCTCCAGGAGAATATTGTGGGAAATGGTGTCAAAGGCTTTGCTGTGTCCAGGTAGATAACATCCATAGCATTTCCATCATCAACTAAGTGGGTCTCCTTATCTTAAAAGGAGATCAAGTTAGTCAAAAATACTTGCATTTGCCTGGCCTTAACTACTAATTCTTGTATTTGCTGGCCAATTTTACCAAACATTGAGATATTAAAGAACATATAAAAGAATTTTAAAACATTTTAGGTAACTACATGACTATTGACAATAGACAGAGAAAACAGAACTATATTCATGATCTCACTGAGGCAAAGGCGCGAGATTATTTAATCCTTAGTAGACATCAGTGAATCCACTCAAGGCAGCCAAGACTCACTTGTTCCCATTCCACAGAACAACTAGATGTGTTTCAAGGGGATCCCTTGATGCCTCTGCATCTATTGTTTCATTGTTAATCTGGCCCTAATCTGTCTTTACAGTGACACCTGTGAGCCTACTACATCAAGGGCAGGGGCTTCTTGCCTTGGCCCCTCTCGCACCTCTCTTCTGATTTTCCTGTGAAGGAGGAAAAGGTACCTGGCACCATGCTGGGACCCTCATCCATCTCGTACTGTCTTCAGGCACTCATTTCCACTCATTTTCCTGCGGATCTCAGCAGATCTGCTTTTGCTGTGTGCTAAGCAACCAGCACCTCAACTGTCAGCTGTGTTTATTCGAGTTTATTTGATTGTTCTATTATATTAAGGCATTTCCATGTTAATTAGTTACAAAATGGTTTGCCCCTGTGTACCCCCTGCCCTTCCCAGAGTGGATCCTTCCCCGAGCCCCTTTGTCCAAGGTTTCCTGCCATTTCACCTGTCTGTCAGGGATGTCAATCACCCTTCTCCCCACCACTTTACCAAATATATTCCTGTCAATCTCCTCTCTGCCTTTGTCTAACACCTCAGCCCAGCCCCAGTAGTTCAGGAACCTTCTGTATCAATCACCCGAACTTTCACAGGTGATTCATCCATTAAACCGTCTTTCCAGCCCTAAGTTCTCCCATTTGCCCTTTGTCGCCCCTCATCCCTCCCCTGTAACCCCTCCATTGGCTAATCCTCCAGGTAATTGCCCTCCTTATAACCCCATCCCGGGCACAGCCCAGGGTCACTCCGCTGCTGCCTCTTAGGAGGAAAGAAAGAATAAAATCCTCCGAACATTGCACACGCACTGACCCTTCCTTTGCTCTTGCCTCGGATCCCACACAAACAAAGGCGCTGCGCCAGCGAGCCAAACCACGCACCTGTCGCTCTCTCCACGTGCAGGTGAGTCTCTGACCGCAGCGCGCCGGTTCCCCGCCGTCCCGCAACTGACCGGGAACCCCGGCGCGGGCGGGCGGGCGAGAGAAACGCAACAGTTAGGCACACAGCAAAATTTAAACATCCCAAATCTCACAATCTCACAATCTTGGATTATGCAACCTTCCTCCTAACTTGTGGCTCTTACTAACTTCTGATAATTTTGATCCAAAACAACAAAGCTAAAAAGGAGTAACAAAAAAGTACACAAGGAAGGGAGTGAGACTGGAAAACATAGTTAAAACTCCTTCTAGATATAATTGTTCCAACAGTGCAATGAATTTTATACCAAGCACCAGCCTTGGCAGTTTCATTTAATTATAGGACCCTATACATAGCCCCATCAAACAAGTAACTGGGGACATAGTTTGGCTTATGGACTCAGGCAGTGTCTTTCAAGAACATTAGGCCTTTGGAACAGCTAAAGCCTGTGTGTGATTTTTCACCTTATTACTGGAAAGCATGCAGGATGTGTTTTTGAAAATGCACGGTTCATCAAAAAAATCTGAAAGGACTGTGGAGGCCTCAGCAAGAAAAATGCTCTTTAATCCCATTTTACAGGTAATTCTGAAGGAGGGTAGCTCAAGTAAAAATATGGCAACAGTAAATAAAAGACAGAAGATATTTTAGTAGTGCTTGCATGCACGGCAGCAATGCCAGACCTACCATGTGTTCTGGACAAACTCTGGCATCACAGTGAACGGCATCATCTACCAGGTGCTGACACTGTGTGTTACAGGACTCCCAGAGGGAGCAGGTTCATTAGCCACGTCTCCTATTGCTATCATCTGCCTTTGTTTAAACCCAGAAAGTGAAAAATTATTTCCTAATAAAGAATAGTTACTACTGCCCTCAAAGGCACCAGCCTTTGCTTTCTAGCACCTCATCCACCACAACATGCTCAGTTCTGCCCAGGTCTCACACAAACTGTGTGCTCACAGAGCCTCCTCTGGGCTGGCCACAGACGTTTAGAGGCAGGGGTCCAAGGGGAAAAGCTTGGCTCACAGCCTCGTTTAGAACTAAGCTACAGACACGTGAGCCACTGCATCCTATTGTGGCAATTCACACCAAAGCTGCTTCCCCAGGCAGCACTGCTGCCTAACCTAGGCAGTGAGTTATGCTGCCCAAAAGGAGCATTTACACAGTCTTTATGAGGTGCTCTAACTCTGAAAGGGGCAGAGAGGGCTTTTTAGGAAGTACAAAAGTCCCACAAGCTCAGTATCCCTAAAGGAACTGAATATACACAGGACTGGACCTTTTGGTCAAGACTATATCGTGGTGAACTCAGATACTCTCTGTGCATACCAAAAGGCATTATAATTCATCTTTAGGGATTTGCATGGGATCTGCTCAATGTTTCTGCCGCTCAGTAAAAACAAAAGCATGTTCCATATATTTTTAAGGCAAGACCTGTCCTATACATCTTACCAAATAAAAACATTTATTTGCTTTAAAGAGCTAAAGCATTTTGTGTAAGAAATCATTCAACAGATTTGGAAACACCAGTGGTATCCCCAATGTAATAGCATCACTCCCCAAACATTCAGAAATCATGAGTCAGATGTCTCCCTCCAAAAGAAAAATCATAAAATCAACTTCAAACCATGCACATAAAAAGTGTAGTCAATTCCAAACATGCTTTTGGATTTCTTAGTATATAATTGGGGTCATGTTTCAATCATTTTTCTGACAAAAAAAAGCAAAAAGAAAGAAAAAGAAATTTTCTTTGCTTTTCAAACATTGCTGAGAGATTCTCACATAATCCATTGTTTCTAGGAGCTGGGTTTTAAGCAAAATAGAAAACACTGTCTCATGACAAAATCATAAAGCTGGCAATGCTGCTAGTGTGATACTTTTCTCCTACCATTAAAATCCTGGCAAGGAAGGAAAAAACACTGAGATGTTCAAAAGGCTCTAAACTCTGCTTTTGCATATCAAAAAGTATCTTTTCTTCAATTTCTGCTTTGTTCATTAAATTTGATAGGGATCAAATTCTTTTTATCAAACCATCACTACTGACTAGCACAGTCATCTACAGCAAGAGCTGCACTGGAGACCTCTATTTGTGAAATCTTCAGTATCCTTCTAGAAGTGTCATTGGGACGTGAGGGCATTGAAGTCCCAAGGCCAAGGCACTGGGATAAATCCCAAGTGGAAGACATGCCATGTGGCCACAGAAAAAGGCACCTATGTATCCTTGCACCAGGCATATCAGTCGCTACAGCAGCCTCCTCTCCCTGCGGCCAACAGCAGTTCGGGCTGGTAGCTCCAGGCTGTGCTTCCAGGCAGTCCCGGATGCTGGTACCAGCCTTTATAGTGCCAAGAGCTCTGTGCTGTGCCCCACCACCACCACCTGACCACGTGTGGTGGCTTGCTGAGCCACAGGGCAAGCATAGGCAGGGGACAGCCCAGAAGTTTTGAAAGTTGGCCTCACACGTGAGCCATCAAGGGCTGCCTCCAGGGTCTGTTTGACTTATATTACAGAAGTACTCTGAAAGCTTTCACCTCTATCTTAAATGGTCGTGTTTATCTTTCACCTCCTGTGGCAAACACTAACAGGCAGGCCATATTTCACCAATTTGTAGAGCTCTAAGAAGGAGTCATTCACTTGAAACATTTTTGGTTTTATTCAAAGGAAAAGGGTAAGAACTTTTTAAGGTACAATTTTTCTGACCTGTTTTTGATGTTCATAGATCAAATACTACCCAAGGTGTTCTTATTGTACTCCACGCACACAACAGGATCCAGGAAGATCAGTTCTGCTATAGATGTCTAAGATTTGTTTTGGAGGAAGGCACTGGAGAACTCAATAGATGCATGTAAAATAGGATTTCTGTATTAAAGCCAAAGCTCCTGTTAGGTTTTATGATAGGACAGGAATCTGCCTTATTAAGAAACAAGAATGGATGACCATTTCCCAGATCACTGTTCAAACCCTAATGGTTCCCCCAACCACAGGGAAAACCAAGCCTGTAACCACTAACAAAGTGTTTTGCATCCGGCTCAGGTATAGACTGTTTCTGTGCTCAAAAAACCAACACGATACCTGAATTGTCATTTATAGCATCATATGTTTCTTATTGGACTCTTTGGACAACAGGAAAACCACCAGCCAGTTTTTAGCCAGATTTGACTAAAGCCAGTGAGAATTTGGCCACAGCTGTGTGAAATATAGGTCCATAGTTTGTTTCCTAATGAAAAGACAAAAACATGCTTGATCATAGCCTCTGATTCTTGCTGTCCTGGGCATTTTGTAAAGGTCTATAGGAGTTCTCTACAGGAATAAACAACATGTGTCTTACCTAGGAGGACATTTCTCACTACACTTCGCAAAAGTAACTCCTGTCCAATTTGGTCCCATGTAACAGCAGAGAGCTCAGTGAAAGGTTGTTGATACTCACTAGGAATAGTGTTTTTGAAGATGCACTTGAAACTTAGTGAACCCATTCCACTCCAGAATATAACCTTACCTTCCTCTGCACCTCAGTCCCCTTCAGGTCTAGGAACAAACATAACAATTAACTCTGACACGAAGAGTAAGTAATTACTCTCATGGGGCCAAAACTGGAATCTGTATCACCAGGAAGACCAAAATACGGATACTCCTGTTTTCCTGAGAGAGAAGCTAACACAATTCTTATGGAGAATGTCAAGCCAGGAACACTAAGCCTTTGAATGAAAGGCAGTTGTTCTGAATCTCCTAACACTGGGCTTGACTGCAGAGCCGACTGCCCTGCTCAGTGGGAAGGAAGTGAAAGACCAAAGAAAAGCAAGCATAGTAGTGCTTTTTGATCCCAGAGTGATTGTAGTAATTGTAATCTTTTACATCTAGCCACTCTTCACAGTAAAATAATGAAAACTATATCAAGATGTAATAATTTGCTAACCATCCAGAGGGAAAAGAAAACCCAAATAATAAGCAGGACAGATTTAAAATGAGTGTCTCCTTTTATTTTAAAACACACACTATTACCAATGGATAAAATCTTAAAGAGAAATAATTCAGTATGCCGTAATAGGGCCACTGTGATGTGGTTTGAAAACTGACTGAAGGTTCATAACCAAAGGCTAATTCGCATGTAAATGAAGTGAGTTCTGCCCTGTGAGGCAATGCATGAATCAGTGTATTAAAGTGGATTTTTTTAGTACTTACAAATAATCTGAAAGAAGAAATAAACAGTTCAGGAATGAAATCACCAACTGCTAAGAGAACTGGAGAAACATCAAGAAACAATGAAAACAGCAGAATATTGCAAATGGAAAGAAACCTGCAGTTAAAAGTGTAAGAAGCAGACGTTTAATTCAGGCACAAAAATGGCAACTTGTTGCCTGTGGAAAATACTTGGCTCACACACATTCAGCAAGGTGGAGTCCAAGTGCAGATAAGAGTACAGAGAAAGAGCAGGTGAGTGCCATAAACATGCACAACCAGAGCCTCAGTGGTATCCACACTCTCATTTCACGCTTTTTACAGGAAGTAGGTACCTCTGTCCTCCTGAGAAATCAGTCCTACAGCACAGCATCACCAGCCAGAGGGTGGGAGTTCGCAGGTGTGTAAGCCCAACACATGGAACACAGACTTCCACGTTGTGGCTTTGCTGTTCCAGGAGGAGAAAGGCACAAGGGGACTGATCATGGACACACAATAGTGGTCAAGTGGCCGAGTCCCCCTGATGTCAGGTGTCTGGGAGGCCATTCTCAGCTGACAGCAAGCTAGCAGGACTGTCCTGCCCAGGGCTGGTGTCACTTGGTTTGCTAGGGCTCAGCATGTGTTGCTCCAGCCCGTAAGGCTTTGGGTGGTCCATAAGGTGATGCTGCGTTGGACAGAAGACAGGGTGAGAGAGATGAGAGCGGTTCATTCCCTGGCAAGGACAGGATGGACAGAAGCAATTGTGTCCAGGAGGCAAGATAGCATGATTTATGAGGAAATTCTCCATGGACTGTATGGAGAATCTGACAAGAAATAATCAGGAGAAGCAACATGGATGACAACAATCTCAAAATGCTTAAAGGATGCAAAAATCTGAAAGGTAAGAGTTTATGGCCCATTTTCCACAAAGGATTAATCCTTCTTTTGCTATTTACATCTGTCTGTGACTAGTACTTGCAAAGAAATGAGAGCTGAAGCCTTCTGAAAATCAGTTGCATAAACATAATGAGAAATTGAAACAGGAATTAAAGGCATGCTGAATCTCAAAAAAAGACACCCTGATGCTGTGAAGCTGTGGAATGGAATCCTGAGGCATGCTTCTTCACTTGGGCCTTTCCAAACTGGACTGAAGAAAGCATTAGCACTAGTCCTGCAAATAATCTGTGCTTCTGTGGGTAAAGACGCAAGCTGCTTGCACCAGCAGGTGTTTTCCTCGTCAGTGTCAAACTTAATTACACATCACACATTCACTTTTGAGCACGTTACAGGAAAAGAACATTTTGAGCCCAAACCCATAGTTTCCCAGCCTCCCAGAGCTCTCACCCATTTGCAAACAATTGCAAAGGTGGAAGAATTCAGGGAACAGATGTAGCCTGCCCCCCAGTCCCATCTGTTCACATCAGAGAACCACCATACAATCTGGCAGGGAGAGCTCTCTCTGCTCAAGATAAACACTGGCCTGGGCTGAGAGGGGAGAGGGAAGGGGCAGTCAGATAGGGGCGGTGGTCGCGGGTCAGATCCGAGAGGCACTGCCAGTGCTGCATGGGGAGCTTGCACGGCATCTGCCAGTACCATGTCTGGCTTAAGTCAGAGCAAAATCCTTCAGCAAAGTCTGTCAAAACACAACAAACTTGCCTGAAGCTTTTTGCATCCCCCTGAGCACACATCTTCCCACGAACACCACTGCAGCAAGGAAATGTCTCTTGCTCCCCAGATAGCCAGAGGCTTGTGAATTTGGGGATGTAGGCATGAGAGGATGTGCCGATACATAGTGTGGAAGGGAAGACTGAAGAAATTGGATGTCCAGTGGTATAGACAAGAAAGGCAGGGGAATATGGCCTGAAAAGCATTTGTATATTTGCTTTCCTGCACAGCAGTGCTGGACACCCTTGACTGGGCTAAAATCCCTCTGATTTGGGAGCCTCAGTGATACAGGTTTAGATCCTGTGTATCTAAGAGTTCCTGCTTCTTCTCTTGAAGCCTAACTCAAGACATGGCCTGCTCACCCTTCTCTTCTTTATCACCAGCTCGTCCTGTAGCCTTTCTGCTCATCTGGAGCTGCTCCAGATCTCTGGGGAGCACACAAGGCAGTGGTGAGGTGATGGAGCTGTGGTGTGACAGCCACCGGTGCTGGGCAGAGAGCAGAGTTCAGCTGCCAGTTTACAATCCTCCCAAGCCTCCTCCTTTGTCTACAGAAACAGGCTGACATGACTTTTCTCCTTTTCAAGGCTGTTGCAAAGATCTAGATCCATGAAGCATTCAGCTAGTGTACCTTCAGGCAAGTATCCAGGCTGTAACATAGCCTTAGCACTGCCCTAACTAAGCCATCCTCCAGTTCTCCCTATGGCAAAAGTAGTATAAAAACAGCACACAGCCAAGCTACAGCAATAAAATGATGAGAAAAATACACAGCCTGCCTCTAAGTAAATAGGGAGATATAACATCAATGGAAAACAGCAAAGCTGGTCCTCCTCCACTACTGGTGTAATTCAGCACTTCGGATGTGAGATCACAAAATATTAGTAGGAAAAAGCAAAGCTGTAATGCTTTTGTACTGATAGCTGAGGTGCAAACTATTTTTAATCTTTTTCTGTTTGTTTTTTGTTTGTTTTTTTTTTTAATAGATGTTCTTGTGGTGGGTTTTGGGGGTGCTTAATATCCTCTGGGAAAGATAAACATCAGTGATTATTTTAGGCCTGTACGACCTTGCTGAGGAGTAACATGACTCTTTGCAGGGCTAAGAGCAGACTTGGCAGAGCCCAGTTGTAAGGAAGTCTTCTATTGTGCAGACTTGCTTTGCCTGTGAAGCAATGTTTTTTTGTATTGCAGAGTGGAGCTCAGAGAAAAGGCTCAGCCTGCACCAAATTCCAGCAGAAAATGACTGTCTCATTTTCAGAAAATCAAACAGGATCACAGGAGGAAGTAATAACTGGCCTTTGGAGCTGAACACTTTAAAATTCTGATCCTAATTCACCTTCACAATGGCAAGGAAAGAGGCTAGCAAATGACAGTGGAAAGCAAGGCACATTCTGTTCAGTTTCAATCAATCTTTGATTTATGACAGATTTCATTAAATGTTAAAAAAAATGCCCACCCCAACATGTCCAGCAATGTTTTCATTTAAACTAACAAAGCATTGTTTCAAATTTCTGACCACATCTTGGTTGGCCAACAGCAAAGCCTCTTTCCTGAACAAAATGATTTGTTGTAGCAGAGTGGAGTAAGCCACAACAGCTGTAAATCTGTGTTTGCTTCCCTGCACAGCCCTGCTGCACCTGCAGATGAACTTTCAGTTCTGAATTTGAAACAAACAGCCCTCGCAATAAATGAATTTATTGGCTGTCACATGTCCAGACTTCTGCAGGGCACTTGAGTCACGGATGGAGTTATGAACAAGGGACATGTTATAACCAAAGCAGCAGAATGCAATTATTTTTAATACTGCTTCAGCCTAGTCTGTCACTCCCTTTGAGTTCTCTACAGTTTTGTCAGGGAAGCCCGGGGTACTCTAGTGGTCTGATCTTTCCTCCTTCCCCTCTCCCCTCTCACTCACATATAGCTGTGTGTGCCATGCACATTTGCATTATTTGGTATGTGGCTGCAGTCTTATGCAGCATCTCTTGCCCCTTCCCCCTCAGCCAGCTGTTGCACCTAGCCCTTAACAAAAAGTAACCCATTTGGGGTAAATGAGTATGGCTGTGAGCTATCCTAACTGAGCTGAGCTTTCAGCACAGCCCAAAATACTTTCTAGATTAAATTTAAGATTATGCTTTTTGGTCGATGTCCTATTTTAAAATGGCATAAAGAAATGCAGGACTGCTGTTGCTATCCCTGAATTCAGCAGTCTGTGCAATACCCTGAGTGAAAAATTTGGCAGGATCCAAAGAGCTTTGGTTTACGTATGGGTCAGTCTCTAAGAAGTAGCACTTCCATATAGGACAATGAAGTTCCCAGGCATCCACAGACTTCAGAATATCCACTTCACAACCTTGTCGTTGCTGCCTCCTCCCCATTAGCGTGATTTAGGTATTATCAAGTAGGCTGAAAATCTGCCTTGGTCAGCTTGCTGAGATGTGTAGGAGAAGGAAGGTGCCCTCTTGCAGCTGTGTCGATGTGTAGCATGAGCTATTCTGCCTCCATAGAGCTTCCACCTGGCTGAGACAGAGGTGAAGAAACACCACAGGAATTCACAGGCCTTGCATAAGTTTGTAGGAGCCATGTGAAGAAGCAAGGCTCTGTTAGCAGGAGGCTGGGGAACCACAGGTATCTTCTCATCCCTCTTTTCACCAGGCTGTCCACACAATTGCCAGCACCCTTGATTAGTCCCTCTAATTAGTCTCTGCCTAACCATGGCCTTTCATTCTCATTTGGATAGCCGGAAATGCTGATAGCTGGTAAAAGTTATGACTTTAGCAAGAAGACCCCACTAAGCCAAGTGGAGGGTACTTCACTGTACACAAGGAACCTTTGTACACAACTGCCTAATAAAAAGAGGCATCAGGATGAGAATACAGTAAGGTTTGAGGTGAGTTTACAGCTTCACTCCCACTTCCTCTCTGCCCACTGCCCTGAAGCTCAGACAAGCCCAATGCAAACAGAACAAATCCCCTGGGGCCAGAGGAAGGAGTGTGCAAAGGCTTCCTTCCCTTTTCTTCCCACCTCACCCCAGTTCTGCCAGTTTAACTTCCCTGATACTTGTAGAAGAACATAAGCACCACTGACACCCATATCTGGGGGCCTGAAAATGTTATACACTAACACAGCAAGACCTGCTATAGGACATATCCTTAGCTAGGTCTCGCTCAATACTATTAAGACCATTTTTGCCTCAGGAGAGGAAAATAAAACAGGAACTCTGGAAGCTGACTTCCCAGATTTCTTTGACACCACAGCATGCATGACCCCAGAAAATTGCTGCTGCAGTTTATACCAGCCAGCTCCTCTCTGGCTAGTGAAGAAAAAGTTGAGAAACATTAGGATCCTTAATGAAGGAATCTTCAGTAGCTCCTCAGATGGAGCAGCATACAAAAAACTATCCAGATTCAATACATAGTTCAGTTTAAGGATGACTCCCAGAATGATAAACAACTTTGTGGATACTTTCGCTGTGCACTCAGCAGTAGCTTTTCCTTTGGAAAAACAGTGGTAGAACTGGGTTCAAGTGTCATTAAGAAGCCCAGCCTTCACACACACCAACCGTTAAAAACAATCCCTTCATTTCATAAGACCTCTCTGGCCTTGGATTCATCCACATCTGTTGTCCTCTTGTTTTTGTTGCTGAAAAGACTTGGAACAAGTTACCTCCTGGAGTAAACCAGTGTGTTGTCAGCTGATGTTAGTAGTGCTGCACCAGTTTGCACCAGTGGCAAATCTGGCCCCAGCCACACAAGAATCAGGAAACTGAGGTTACAGAAAGGGGTTTTTGTACTACAGGAATGAATGACAGTGCAGTTTCAGTTTCCTGTGTGACTACATTTCTCGCATCCCTCACTTTTGGTCTTTCTCACACACAGCATCCCAAGCACAGCATGCTGTGAGGAAAGATTAAAGATGTTGCAGATCTCATTAATCTAGAGTGTCCCTGAACATGTAGGTACTACAACTCTGTGGGTAGGACAGAAATTTCTGTACTGAACCAGTAATGTCACATAAATAAGTAAGAAAAAATATTGCAGGATATAAGCAACTCTTTTGAGCAGACATTTAGCTTTAAAGCAGCAACGCTTCATCTCCCTGGCTAAGTCCTCTGCTGGTATAAGCTGTCACATCATCATCAAGTCATATTATTTACACTAGTTGATTTGTCCTGCTGTATTTGGAACACAAAGTTAATGTACTTTGTGTTGTAACTTCTTGAGATATCACAGCCACCAAGTAACTAGACAATCATCTCCAAAGACAAATCCTTTTAAATGGAATGAGATACAGAAAAGAGCCAACAGCTTCACTGACAAACTGTGGGTGGATCCTGTGATAATAACCTTTATACCTTACCTAGATCACAGTGAAACCAAAAGAAGTTTCTGTCACCTCCCAACTCAATCACAGAACACTGCAAGCCAGTGTAGCCTCAGAGACTGTGATGGTACCCAGGCAGTTTTTTACCTTTGGAAGTAAACAGGTGGTGATGCTGTTGGCTGCAGTTCATGGGAGTCTCACATGGTCAGAAGTTTTGCAGGATTCACCTTCTGAGTATGATCACAGGGAAACTGCAAGCTCCAGAAGTTTGTCACTGACTCATGCAGAGTTAAGATTTCCCTGTGTATTCCCTAGCCAACCCCTATAGGAAGCAATTTTGGTTTCTTCTGTTCTTTTAGAAATCAGAACTTTGCTAGATGACAATTTATGATGAACATTTAGAACACCTTTGCCTGAGAAGTGTACGCTAAAATAGGACACCTAGACCCATCTATTATAACACTAGACCCACTATTATAACAGTCCGGTAGGAAATTCAAAAAAGAAAATCAGAAAATTATCCCTGCAGCAGTTCTTTCCTATAAAAATGGATTTTTTTGAAACATCCAGAAGTCCTGGAAGCAAGAAGAGGCCATAACAAAATCCTGTTATTTCTCACCTTCTCAAATACATTTCAGGAAGAGGCAGTTGTCTCTATCTCAATTAAATACAACACAAGAACTTGACATGGCAGCCAGGGTTGTAGATTATAGTCAGTTACGACAAATTATATTATGCAGTGGTGTCTTAATGCTTTGGAATAACCCTGACATCCCACACCTAGTTTCTGTACACTCAGAGGGAGCGTGGTGAGAAGGCAGTGGCTAGCCAGGGATTCAGGCAGGGTCTGCTCCTCTTGATGAGTCCTGTGGCCCCAGTTATTCATTCTCTAATGTGAGAGTAATGGAACTGGCTGGTTTTGTAAATTGCTTTGAGATCTGCCCATAGAAAGTGATATGTAGAAAGCATGCATCATTTTTAATTCCACCTCCAGGGAGTAATGGTACTACCCAGAGTATGGGAAGCTCAGTATGAAGATAGCTTTTTGCTGGAACTAGGCCTTGATTAATTTTTTTCCCTGTTTACACTGTGTATTTACTTTTTGCACTTCATTCAGAATAGATAATGAAAACAGCGTAGTCTGCTTCTACTTTTGTTTCTGGAATAGATCAAAGACTTTAATGGATTCAGATTCAGAAGAACTCTAAATGCTCCTTTCAGTACAGATACAGCCAAATAAATGGCTCTGTTCACTTTCAGGAGGATTACTTGAGATTTTATTATTTGCACTGCTCTAATTTCAGCCCTTAGAAGAGAATGGACACATTCTGCCAAAAAAAAAAAAAAAAATTAATAAAAAGTGGAAAATAGCCTTAGCAAAGTGCACTGCACTCCTCCTTATTAAAGCAGTCCTGTCCTTTTCTTTTTCTCCCTGACTTGGAATTGCTACAGAGGGATAAAGTTCTGCATGGCTCACTCACTCACACAGTTGTAATAAGTCAGAGCAGGCTGGCTCCCTGCCCAACAAAACACAAACTCCTCTGAAGTCTGCAGCTTTTCCATGGCAACACCACAATCATCAACACAGCAAACAATCACTCCAACCCCTTCTACTTCTCCCCTTGTAGCACAGGGAAGGATAGCATTGCACCCAGCCCATGGACCTGTGCTAATTATTGTGCATGAAAGGAGATAGTGATGGAGATCATGTAACCCTCTGCATGGAGCTTTATGTGAGATCAAAGGAAAGAAAAGGCACTGAAACACTTAACACTTCTCACTGTACTTTTCTTAGACGAAGAGATTGTTGCTCCATGCTCAAGACATGAAACACCAAAAAGAGTAAACACACTGAGACTGGATGGGGGTGCAAACAGCACTACAAAGCAAGATTCTAACCCTGAGTAGAGCCCCTTAGTCCAAGAGAACCACCGACAGGTTCTCCAAGGTGTGTAACGGCCTGATCCTTGCCATGGTTACTGATGTGCCAGGCCAGTGCCTGGCTTTTAGGGAATAACAGCAGAATGATGGTTCTGCAAATATAATTATTCCCCAGCTCTGCTGTGAGTAGTGCTGCTCAAGATGTTCAGGGAGGAGGGAGCAGTAACTGGTGCTCCAGCAGTTACAGTGCTGGGCCCCTGATCTGTCACTGCTTTGCACAGGCATCCTTTGCACCTGTCCAAATAAAAGCCAACACCAGGGCTGAACACCACCATCCTCATCTGGTAGCATTTTACTCACACTTTGCATAGGTATATAAGACCTCACAAGCTGCAAGGCTATAGAAAATTAGGCCCAAAAGGCCCCAAAGTATCGTGTTTAAAACTAAGAGCTAGCAGTTTTCAAGCTGTGGTCTGCAGACCCACGAGGGTCTGAGGACTACTTCTGAAGGATCTGTGAAAGCTAAGTAAGAAGAGCAAGTCAACTGCCACGAGGCTTAAATTAGTTGTAAATGAAACATCATGTGTATTGGAAAACTTTTAGAGGATCTGTAGTTTATAAAAGATTGACAGGTATGTCCACGGACTTTATACTCCCCTGTAGACAAGGTAAGAACCTGCTCTGTTCAAGAAAAGCTACCTTGTTTTTGGATAATTTGAGGGTATGTGTGACAGCATGGATAAGCATATGGGCAGTTCTCTGCCACTAAACCTCAGCAGTGTAAACTCAAGAATGTATATAGTTTTCCTGGCACAAGCAATATTGGAATTTCTTTGGACTAAGATTTTTTGTTGAGCTTTTATGCCCTTGTTAAAGTAAAAAAAAAGCTTTGTAGGCTGGAAATACCATAGGCCAACTAGCTGCTTGTGGACAAAGTAGTTTTTAAAGTAAATTGGCCCCCAAACAGCGATTTCCAATTCAAATCCTGATGCAAAAGAATGTTCTTCGGGCTTTACGAAATTATTTAACTATTTTTGTAACATTTGAAAAAATTATTTATTTGGAAAAAGTTCAAAATGGAAATAATACTCCCAGGATTCAAGCTTAACTGTAGGCTGAGGTAGCCCTATGCTTTCAATGTGCCTGGCCTTGGAGTAAGCCTGTGTGAAGGTGTGAACCTCTGCTGCAGGACAAGTGACCTTAGGATGTCACTCCCCACTGCAAAAGCCTGCCATCACTAGTCTTTCTTCACTGCCACACATGTGACTGAGGCACTGCAGGGTCACAGTCCCTTGTACAGAGCTCTGCAGTTTGTCTTGGTCCAGTACAGCCTGTGGGAGAATTCATCCTTTTGAGGTGAATGGTACAAACAAGGATTCTGGGGGACTAACAGCACTTCAGTTACATGTGTTTCAGTCCAAGTTCATGCAGAACTGCTCAGAACCATACCCCCAATTAGAATAATTTGTTCAAACTTACATTAGAGACATGTTGGTGTGGATAGCTTAAGAAAGAGGGTGAGTTTTCTACATGATAGACATACACATAGCTCAGCCAGGATTTGTTGCAGCTAACATAAATTTTGACACCCTAACACTGAGCTGAACTCTCATTGGCAAGAGAAGCACTTCACTTGATACCCACAGTGTGATGAGGTCCTAATGATGGTATGTTCCATGTCATTTTAAGATTACTTCACCCCGGCTGCTGGGTTACATCGCACAGTACAGGCCAAAATGTAACCTGCTGGTCAGTGTGTGTTATGCATCCATTTCTGTGGCTCATCCACAGAGGAAATGAGTCTCTCAGCTACTACCCTGAAAGAGCTGGTTCGTCCACCCACACTATGATAGCACGTAAGTTTAATTCTAGAGGTCCCTGACCTCTAGAATTTGGTGGTGGTGAAAACAGTGGTTAGCATGCAAGTCTTTGTGTGTTAACATGAACTAGGGCACAAAAAAAGAACTTCCTCTATGATTATGTACTGATGACCTGAACAAAGCCAGCCAACCCAACTGAGTTCTTCTACGAAGATGATTTTTAATTTGATTTTTCCTTATATTAAGAACGTAGCTTTTCACTTTAAGGTTGGGGCAAGTCCTTTTTTCTTCAGTGGCAACATAAACACTTGTCTTCTGTATGAACAGGCTCACTAGTACAACCCCAGTGGTTCCTACTGAGACACAACAATAAAACTCCCTCCTGGGACTCTGTGATACGCTGCCACAGCAGTCTGAGAACCTACACACCCAGAAAAGCAATCTAGAGCTTTGCACTAGTCTGTCTCAGCTGTGATAAGATTCCGTTCAATAGGTTGGGGAGCCTTAGGATGAAAGTGACATTGCCTCTGTCACTCCCTCATGTGCCACTGGTGATGGCTGCAGATGTGTGTCAGGATGTTGACCCCATGGGGCAGCCTCAGCTGGAGGAGGTCAGATTAGTTTCCAGCGAGATCAGTAAAGCAAAGATCAAATGGCTTATTAACCAGAGGTGAAATTACAGCCTTGTTGCTATTGGTACAGATTCTCTTCTTTCTCTCACTGGTGTTAATCAGAAGAAATTAATGAGATTGAGTATAAAACTGAAGGGTCCTGGCCTAGCCAAGGGTCTATATGTTCATTTTCTGCTTTGTATCCAGCTGCTCAAGTGCCTTTCTGCATGCAAAGCCATTGTATGTCAGTAGCTCAGACCTTTTCACTCTGCAACACCAGGTACTCCTTCCCTTCATAGACAGATGGGGTGGAAATTCTCAACCATCTGCCTGGTGTTCCTTGTAAGCCGAGGAATCACTTAGCCCACACTGGGAAAGCAAATGTGAAGCCCTTCATATCACCATCCTACATTATGGTTCATCCCTGCCCAGTCAGAAGTGCCCCTTGCCATTAACCAGAGCAGCCCCAGGGACAAGTTGCTCTGGTTTCCATGCCTGCACCCCTACAGGTGGTGTGCTATCTTCTGCTGGCTGACAGCCTCTAGACACACCAGTGGGCATCATCACCAGTGGAAGCTGCAAGTGTTCCCATAGGAACCAAACACTCCAGCTTAACTTTGCTTTCTCTTTTTCAGGACTGCTTTCATGAATAAGCAGACATTCTTCTGCCTGCTGTGAGTGGAAAAGGCACTCACTGTGTCTCCTCCTAAGCAGCCCATCCTGGCTAAAACTAAGGGCCTTAATAGGCCCTCATACGGACCTCTGGGTGCCTCTCTGTCGTGCTTGGTTGGGGTATTATTTGTGTGAAGGGTGCATCTTTCTTATCAGTTGAGTTCCTCACTGGAACAGGTAGCTCGGAGAGGTGGAGTCTCTCTCACTGGAGATATTCAGGAACCATCTGGATGCAATCCTGTGCCAAAGGATACACAATTCTGCATCTATGACAGTCCTGCTTGAGTATGGGGGTTGGATCAGATGACCCACTGTGGTCCCTTTCAACCTTATCCATTTTGGGATTCTGAGTTTCTGCTGGAGCATAACTAGACAGCCCTTTGCCTCAGTAACAATTATGTAAAGGGAATTGCTGGAAATGTTTCTGTGATGCAAGAGCAGACAAAAAAAATTAAAGGGGGGAGGCAGCGAGGAAGAGGATTGATTAACTGGACCATCCTAACCATGTATTACTGAGCAGTGCCACCAATAAAACTAACTGAAAATAAACACTGACAGTAGCTGTAGCTCATTTGCATCAAGGAAACCAAATGAAATCTGATGGTATAGAAACTACAGAACTTCCTCAGAAAAATGGTCTCATTAATAATGTTTCTGAGTGGTGATCAGAGGTATCCATGGCCTTGCATTTGAATTTTGCTGGAGAAACTCTCTAAGACACAGGAAACCTTTGAACAATCCATTTCTGTGCTACAGCGTCTCAGTCACCCACCCAAGTCTCTGTCACCAGGTCCTCACCACCTCAAAGTCAGTGGGATGGGAGAAGGACAAAAAGGTCTGCTGTTTGCAATGCTCATTGCCTACGCTGCCAACAGAAGAGCTTGTACAGCTCTTTTAACCTTTGCTCAACATTATGTCTCATGCCTCTCTGCCTCATGCTTTTACCAAGGCCCCAATCTCCTTCCCGCCATTCCTTGATAAAAGGATAATAAATGCAGTAAAGATATTAATGTGTTAGGTTAGATTAGATTAGATAACAGATGGTTACAAAAGACCAGCAGAGTTGTTCATGCAGGACTTAAATGTCTCTGGCTGTATGCAGCTCTGTTTTGCTTTCAAATCTACTGCTCCTGTAATATTGTACCTTTAAAGACCATTTCAGAAGAAGCCATGTAGTTCATTGCCCCTGTGAGAGGCAATGGTTCCGGCCTCCCCAACAAAGAACTCACATTTAGTTGGTGCCCACACAACCTTCAAAGTGCACACACAGAGTGGTTTCTAAGGCAGGAAAAGGTGACGGCTAAAGATTAAGTGATGAGGGAGAAAACCTGTTCTGAGGAGACAAAGCATATCAAGAGACAGAAAAGCACAAGTTTTAGATGTGCAATTGTCTTATAATAGGCCTGATAAATCAGGAGATCTGGCCACTGGCTCCTGTTGCACTGCTAGAATGGAGTCAGTCAAATTGGATCAGTTTTTTCCTTGGAAAATAACAAAAAATAATTTTACTACTTCTTGAAAGAATGGTTATCCTGCTCTGCATCAATTTGCTTTCCTAGTCCCAGGGCAATTTTTTCAAGCTTCCTTTGCTTACATGTCATAGGACTGTAGAGCTAGATACTCAAGCACTGACAGCAAAATTTCACTCTCTTCCTTTGCCCTTCAGCTCTTCTTCTGCCTTCAGCTCCTAGCACCGGCCTCTTTAACACTACACTGAGGTCGATGGTTACCATGCATGCTGGGAAGTCCAGGCATCCCACAACCCTGCAAGGACCGTGAGAAACAGTGAGTCTGAGAGACAGAATTTCAGCCTTAATACTGGATTTCTCAGCTGGGACCTGCCTGTGTGTGGTATGCCTACAGTTCTTTACAGGTAAAGCCCTTTTCAATAAATTATTGCCTTTAATTTTTTAAAATACATTTTCAGTAATATATCTAATAGAATGAAAAGCCAAAACAGAGGGAAAGCAGAAACAGTGACAGATCAGAAGGCAATGATAATAACTCAGCCTTCTCTAAAGGCCCAACACTTACATCACTAGCAAGAAAAGAGACTGGACTGTCTCCTACTAGCACAATTCAGGATTTTTCCTAGACCACACTTATGAGCAAGGAAGGAAATGGGCCTTTTACATTTGTTCTCTAATATGTCTAACTGTCCAAGAAACAAGAAAGCCTGTCTTTATACAAGGCATTTAAAATAGTGTTTTCACAGTACAGCAAACCCAAATGTCAAGTTAGTACTACAATTTCAGAAAGTAAATAGGTAACTACTTCTTAGGTAAATACAAAGAATACTTTGTCCTCTGGCACTGATAGATGATTCATTGACTGATGCACTGATGTCACATGTCGGCATTTTTTTTCAGCCATGGCTCCAGTCTGTATTCTTGACTCCAGCAAAATCTCCTAGGGATAAATGTTCCAAAAGTCTCCAGAGATTTTAGGCTGAGATTCAAAAATACAATTAGATGTCCAATTCTCCTTGGTTTCAGTTTAGTACAGAGAAGATTTGATGCCTACATGTTTTAAGTCAAAAAGATTTGGACTCCTAACTGTTCCCAGACTGGATGCAGGCGAGGAATCCAAGAGTCCAAGGGTCCAACTCCCTGTTAAACCCAGTCATAGAAATAATGCTAACTCTGTATGAAGAGTTACCTTTCTAAGATATAATTGCTCTTCATGTAATGGCAGTTGCTTTAAATAAACTGCACCTGGGTATGCAACACAGTTACGTTATTGAACATTCAAGCAGCAAATAGACAGTAGCACTACCAAAATGTGTTTACAGTTCAGAGACACTCAGATTCCAGAGTGAGTGAAAATGCAAAAGGTGACCAGGAGAGCCTCCACATTTTCTGCCTTGCCTGCACCACCCAGCCCTATTTAAGAGTCACTAAAAATACAAGATAGTGGATGAACTACTATTCTTAAAACTTTGGTATACTCTTAAGTATTTTCTGAATCAGATCAATAAAGATGCTTCCTCCAGAATGGGGTCCACTTCAATGAAGCAGCACTCAAACAGAAAATTATTTAATCATATGTTTAATGTCACACATATTCTTTTAGTATTTTTCTGAACTATTTTTTCTGAAGCCTAAGCATTCACAACTGTATGCCCAGTCTGTGAGTGCTCATGGCCTGTGGTGAAGGACTGAAGAACCTACAAGTGCCTTGTTAACTCACAGAAGTTTTTGCTCTAAGTTTCTTATGACAGTGACACAGGAACTTTGAGCACATCCTTTATAAAAGTAACAAGAGAAGAGAATATGCTCATGGTCATTAGATGTTCCGTTTAAGCAAAAAGCTAAAGACAGCTAGAGAAGCAGTATGAGAGAAGATGAGGAGAACATGTGAAAAACATGTGTTCGGCATGTCTCTCTTAGACTGGCCCTCTGGCTTTTCCAAACTAGAAAAACAACATTACGAAGCAGCAGTGTCAGAAGAATGAAAGGAGAGATGGGAGGGCAATAACCCAGGTGAGAGGGGTGAATGTGGAGGAGGAAACATGGCTTATAGCTTTAGGAAGTGGAGGAGGGGGACAGCAGAGAAGAACCTTACCAACAGAAGGGGGTGAGTATGACTTCAGTGACCAAAAGTGGCAATGCAAAGCTGGGGTGAGGAGTCCTTCTGACCTATGTCAAAGAGCCTGTGCTTTGATGGCAGCCTGGGAGACCCAAGCCCAGACAGTACGTCCTGGGAGAGGGCTGCAAGAACCACATAAAATGTTGCAGTAAATAGCCCTTTTGGTACACCCGACATCCAAAGGCTGTTATCCTTCAGAAGCATGACAGAATGAACACACATTCAGTACACTAGCAAGGGGGTTATCAACCTCGCTAGCCATCCTGGCTCTAGCAGGGTTCCTCAGACATATTGTGTGTGGTACAAATGTATGCCAAAGGCCTTACATATGGTTGGTTTATATAGAAAGTTTTAGAAGTACATACTGTTTACTCAAGGGACTGGATTAACTTCTGCAGAGCTATTCTGGTCCACCTGTAAACACATGGACTAAAGGGCCTTATGAAAAGTAGTTACTGTGTATTTCCAAGTGGCACCTTTTAAAAGCTGGATATCTTGTGGGGGGTTGTTTTGGTTTCTAAGTACCAAAAATGACAGGATCATCCTATACAACTACTGGATACAGTTATTTTTTCCCCCAGTGCAAAGCTGTTCTTTTCCCACCAGTCCCCTAGGGCTGAAAAAGTTGTGTGTTAAACTTGCAGTATAAACTGCTGCTGGCAATTGCCCTCATCCCAATGCCCTTGCTTAGATGAATAGCGAGGTCTGTATGGGATTGACCAAGGGGATGAGAGGAGAGATGTGGTGCTCCCAGACCTGTTTACCCAGGAGCCTCACAGACATCAGTCCAGGCACATCTACAGCTTCCTTAGCTGCTGAGAGTAGCACTGATGGCATTCTAGGGGCTTCTACATGGTCATGCCTAGTTTGAGGATGGCCTTCACACTGCACCTGGGCTGTGCTCTCAGCTTCACCATCCACGCACAGACAGTAGATTGTGCCTTCAGGTTGCCTCAGGGCACCCCTCAAAGGACAGACTAGACTTAGCCAAACGGATGGCTTAGAATTAACTGACCCTGGAATTAGCCATTAGCTCAGTTTTCTAAACTGTGACTTTGACAGAAAGCAAGAAGATTTTGTAGTAAAGGGGGAAAAAAAAGCAGGGAGCTGGGAGGTGGAGGAGGAGCAGGGAATTGAGCCAGAGTGTGTTTGCAGCTGCTGGCCATCAAATTTCAATTCAATCAACATAACTGAGTTCCAGCTCCTGAAAAAGAGAGCTTTTGACGACATATTGACATAGCCTGAACTACAGTGGTCCGAGTGGCAGTGCTATAATTATAGGGATTATATTTAATACTGCACTTAGAAATGAAGGCCTGAAACACTGTGACACTCCCTCTCTCTCTAAAAGCTGGCCAAAATATGTCCTAGGAACCATTATGGTAATGCACAAAGTTGGTAGGAAAAAAGAAACGACAGAACTCAAATCGTTATAAAAGAGGATCATGTGGCTGGCAGCTCAGATCTGTTGGGAGTTGAGCAGTGAGGAGGAAAAATGAGTGTGAAAGGAAGGGCAATTAGATTTGCAGGAAAAATGGCAAGTAGTTTTTAAGAGTACAGAATTAACTGGTTTAAGGAAATCAATCAACTGATAATTAATACACTACTTGTGAATTTGGATACTTTTTGTAGCATGTCGTGGACTTCAGCCAGGCTGAGGCCTGTTTGTTGAACAAAGACCAAATCCCGCAAATATTTCTTGACTTGCTTAATTCAACACATCTTGATTTCAGTGCGAATTACCCATGTGTGCACAATTAAGCACATGCATAAGTGTTTCCGGGAACTGGGCCATGGAGGTAAGCGGCTGCATGTCGAACACCAAGTCTATCTAGCTTGGAAGGATGTTGAGCAAAAAGCTTTCAGAGAAGCAGAGAGAATGCATTTCTTTGGAAAACAAAATAATTGACTATAAACTAGCATAATGATCAGCAATAAAAAGGCTGATCCTACATTAGGCTGATGTTCCACAGTGCCATGTCCACAGTATTTACCATAGGTGGTTTCAGGACGGGCAAATCAGACCATAATGAAGACTGAAAGTGCAGATGTTGAGATACCATAACAATGAGGAAAGGGGGGGATAAAAGGGGGAGGAGAGGAGAGGAGAGGANGAGTGTCTGGAGATGGTTTCTAAAGCAACAGAACCCTAAATAAATGGTCTGATTTTCCAAAGTGAAAAACATAAACTGAACAGCCCATGCAGCATTTTTGCCAACTGTCACTGAGGTGGTATTTCTAAAATCTGGTGGAATGACTCATTCCAGAACAACAACTGTTGCCAACAAGGTCTTTTCTTCAGGTCTAGATATCTGAACAAGAGAGACACAAAAACAAAATAAACAGAAAAATCAGGGACAGCTTCTTGTCTTGGGGTTCAACTCTGAAGCTGCCTGTGAAGTCACCCACTCTCCAAGGTGCCTCCCCAACCTACTGAGTAGGTATCCAGGTGATCCTCTGGCCAAGAACAGATTGAGTAAACCTCCTGTTTGTTAAACCAAATTCTTCCTTCTGCACCTAGTCACCACCTCTCACACCATGGATACGTGCAGGATGCATCCTCCTGATCCATTCTGCCCTCCACAACAGCAAATATTACCTGGAGAAGCATGACTCTGCCGACAGGTAGCACAGTCCTCAAGTGGTTTGAGACAGACACCCTTAAACTCTGTGGCAGCAAGCCTGGACCACAGAGTCCACTGTTGTGCAGTAACTAAACACAGCCCTGTCAGCACCAATGAACGTCCTTCTTTGGCTAGTACAGAATGCAACGATTTCAAAGATGCTTTCTGAAGCAGTGTTATTTGGCTGAATAATTTATGTCTCCGAGTCTTCTGAAAATGAGCAGCATACACTTCAGTGCTGCAATAATACTATTCAGTGGAGACAGTTCACATTATGTTCAGTAAGCTCATTGCTTAAACACTGTTGCCATGACTATAAGAAAGTGATTATACTATTGTTTACAAGAGACTCTCAGTAAGTCATTACCACAGTAGCCAGAGTTTTGCCTCAAGTAAAAATTTTTCAGAATTAAAAAAATAATCTCACAGGTATAATTAACTTTGTGATCAAGATAATCCATTGAAAGGCTTTGGAAACTGAATACATCCTACAGTGAGGAATGAAAATAAGTAAGAATCACTAGTGTCTCAGGACTGTTGACTTACTGGTTTTCTGACTGTTTCATGGGTAAATCCTGCAAACTGAATAACTGTTGTAACTAATTTTCAAGGAAGAAATAATTTACAGGACAAGCACCGATATAGGAGTTCATCTATGATGGGTAATGCTATAAAAACAAACCACTTTGTATATAATGCAGGGGGAAAAGAAAGACTTTAAAATTTGGACTTAGAAGAAATATTTGGGATTATGAAATATGGCTTTTCAGTGTCCTGGATTGAAATCAATATCTAGAACACTTAGTTCTGAATCCTCTATATATACATGTACAAGAGTCCAGTGCATGACCTCTTTATCTCAATAATGTGCTGATGATCAATAGTTTCCAAAACTAAGAAGCAATTCTGAAGCTGTCGGAAAGTCATCCTCACATTTCCTATGATCAGTAACAGGCCAGGAACACAAAACAAAGAGATGATTAATAGAGTGCTGGACTAGGAGTCAGGAAATCTGGGCTCTGTTCCCAGCTCTGCCACTGACCTGCTGTTTGGCCTTGGGCAAGACACTTGACCTCTCTGTGCTTCTGTTCCTCCTTCCATTCTTTGTCTATCTTGTCTCTTGAGGCACTGAGCTACGCAGGGAAGGGCACAGTTCTCACTGGGTATTCGTATAACACCTACTCTAGGGAGGTGGCTGCAGAGAGCTACAATAAAGCCAGGGTACCACCAGGATGACTCTTGCACAATAGCATGTTTTGTTTCAAAACAGAATGGCCATGATGAACCCTCTTGGGGTTTAATCTGCTAGTCCAGGATCTTACCAAATCTTTTAGCCAGCTTCATGCTCAGGCAGCAGGTAAATGGGTTTGCAAGATCTACATCCTCACTTGTCAGAAGCACTTTCCCATTGATTCCTAATTGGTACTAATTTCTCTCCACCTTGACTCAGCTGGGTTTGCAAGCACATCAGAATTATAACTGTGACACAGATAAAAATAGCTACAGGAGCCATTTCTGAATACAAGAAATTTCTTCAGGGAAATACCAACACCTGTAGGTGAAACCACAGGTGTGAGGATGTTTTCAAATTAAAATTAAAATAAATTATATTTTTTCGGTAAGTGTGTTGGAATTTTGTGTAAATTATTCAATTAAGCAATATTTCTCAGTGTTTTTCTCACCCTGAGCCATAAATGTGAGCCATCCTCCATTACTACCAGATGGGAGGCAACACATGCAGGGCAAGGTAGCTCTCACGTGCTTTCACTGGGGAGCAGCTGCAGCCTCAGAGAGAGCTGACAACTTGTGTATATGCTCTCAGTTCCAGTACCACTCTGCTCCCAGTTAGCTGAAGCATCAAGTGCATGAAACTTGGACACAGATGACTTAATTTGAGCACATATTGATGCAGAATCAGGAGCAAGTAAATCAAGAAAATATAAAGCATATACATTCATGATTATGAAGAGAAAGTAAAAAAAAATGCTTTTCTCTCCTAAAAAGAAGGGTCACTGCCACATCTTGTGCTTTTATTGTGAATATTGGCAACATGTCTGGACTCATGTGATAATGTAAAAGACCATTCAGGTTTGTATTTCCAATACTCAGATTTGTGGGTTAAAGGCTGAAAAGGCGATTTGAAGCTCCTCAAAGGCTTTGCCAAAGCAAACATTCAAAACTCTTGTTTTAGGCTCCCTCAATAATGAATTTGGCTTCTGAGCCATAAAACACCATCACATCTCAATTCACTTTACAGAAGTGATAAATAGTATCTTTCATAGAAGAAACTGAGGTTTATGGAAGTGAAATAACAGGAGTAATCTGTTGAATAGATCCTAGAATCAAAGTGGAAACACTCAAATTTTAGTTTACAGCATGCTCACCTAAAAACTGTTGCTTGAGAGTTGCAGGACTAGGTTTAGGTATTAGTGTAGGCACTACAGTACAAATAGGGACTGATCACCTGCATCTCAAAATACTTTGGAAGAACTTCACAAGATATAACAAATTTACAAGTAACAACAAGCTGGCTCTCAAGTGGCTATAGGAAGCTTTCCAATGGGAATCTAGGGCATAAATAGTTTATGCTTTTATTTAAAAGAAAAAAAAAAGGCACAGAAAAAGATCTGTATCTTAGTACTGCTAAGTTGAAAATTTGATCCAAATCTCACTCAGCACCAGCTCCTTCTTTTCTGCAGCCAAGACTACTGCCTCTTTCACTGCTCAAAGCTGTTCCAAACTGTAGCAGCACGATATAGGCAAGACCCTTTTCAGATTTACACATGATAATTAAGATTTTTGGAAAATACAGACCTGTCAAGAATCCCATCAGCCTCATCCTACTCCTGCTGGGAGTACCACCCTAGGAATTCATAGAGGGGAATACTGGCATGCGGACACTGGAGAGAGGTCAAAGAGCAAAGACCTTGTTCTTCTTCTCTTCAGAGCAGCCAGGTGGCCAAAGCTCTTCTAGGCACGACGCAGCTGATTGTGTGCCCTCTAAGGTGTTACATAGTGGTTGCTTTAATGACCTGCTTGAATTCCCAGATGTCATGGTGTCAGGTCATTGTCATATAGAGTCGAGCCTTCAGCAGAACCCAAGGTCCTGTGTGCTAGTGACACTGTACCACCAGAAAAGCTAAAGCATAGAAGGAAAATAGTAGCACAGCAGGAGACATTTGCAACACCACAGAGACACTTTCTGGCAGAGCTGGTACCTCTATGCCAGTGCTTTGTTAGCTGGAGCAGCTTGCCAGCTTCCAGCTCCTCCTACACCACATAGGGAGTGCAACGAAGCAGTGGAGATACCACCCTTCCCAAAGCTGTCAAAGGGATCTGGATGGACCAATTCTTTCCCAGTAAAGAGATAGTGGTGAAGCTTCAGTTTCATAAGGCACCAGACTTAATAAGAAAAGCAGACTACAAGTGGCCTCTGAAGACGATATCTTGGTAGAAGGGACTGTTGACAGCAGTTAGGAAGAGGAAGAGAGGCACTGTGGCCTTTCTTAACCTGCTGACTAACCTAACTGCAGGGGCTTTTTTTGGTCACTGCAACCTAACTGAACCCCACATACTCCTTCTGCAGGGAGCATTCTTTGCAAGGGGAGAAGTACTAATAGTGATGCGAGACAAAGTATCGGCAAAAACAGCTTCTCTGACTCAGACATACCTTTCTAAGGTTCAGATTTCCCCACAGAACAGCTCACATTTTTGCTGGAGTCGCACTTTTCAAAGCAGAACAAACAGAAGCTGAATATCACTTTCCTTTGTTGTGGCGCTACAGAAAAGGGACTCAATTTGAGTACTGCAGGGGATGCAAGAACTCTGTCAGAGGACATGCCATAACAGCCACGGATGTTAATAAGCCCACGGGTTGGCCTTGGAGAGCACATCAAGTCCAGGCAGAGACATTGTTCCTCTGCTCACTGCCTACAGAAACTTTGGTGGTCGAAACAGTCTGTTAAACAGTTTCAGAACGGCGGAGACTTTCATTAAATGTATTCAAAGCTGAAAAAGCTTTAAAGGGCGCAAGTGATTTGATGGGAGAGCTAGGACTGAAAAGGCTCCTACATACTAGCATAAATTTAACAAATTCACTTGTTGAAATCCTCATTAAAAACAGCTCCTATACAGCTTCCAGGGAGTCTTCTTGATTATGGTCTGGAAAATATTCTCACAGTTAAGGGGAACAAAGATTTTTAAATGGCACCCATGTCCATCCAAAGCAAATGACTCTCAGCAGGCCAGAGGGCCCATAACAGCAGATCAGCGTTTTCCACCCACACAGGCAATGTGACTTACTCCTTTTACCTGACTCAGCTACATAAATTGTGATTATCAGAACACAGCTTTGCTCCTGCAGAAGCCCAAAGAGCAGAGAGCAGTCCTTTACCTCACAAACAGAACATTTCCATTGCTTTGGCACCAAACTTTGTGTCAGTCAAAAGATTGCACTCTAGCTTTGCAGAAGGTTTGTGCTTTAATTCACCTGTCCTCACCATACCATAATGTCACTTCACCCCATAGCTGGTCAGCTTATCCTGCTTGTTTCAGGGCACTTCCAAATGCTATGTACATCCACAAAAAATGCGGGTATTTCTGCAGGGTACCCTGGCAGCCAACCAGCAAACAAAACAAAGAACTTGGGAGATGGGGATGTCAGCTTGGGCAAAGATACCAGAGCACAGTTGTTCCTTTTAAAATACTCAAGGGTCTTTAACACTAGCACAGAGGAGGCCAAATCTCAGCAAACACAGTGTGGATCATTTAAAAAAAAATAGTCCTAAGGAAATTAATTCAGGATCGCCACATAAAATAACTGGCTAAATTGAGGTTTTATAAGCCAGTCTTGGCTCTTGGTATCAGTCAGGCAACCCTGTTTTTCACTGAGGTCCTCTGGGAAGTAGGACAAACCCATTGACTCTTCTAGATTTCTACAGCTGTTGATGAGAATTTAGGGGAGCAGGAGGAATTAACATATTCCCCACTTCCTTGTATACATCACTTTTATGGATGGTTCTCCCTTTTCTTTTTTCACCTTCTTGCAGACTGCATCTGAGGAGCAGACCACTTTCACGGTCACTTTTCAAAGTACAGAAAATATTAATGTATTTAATTGTTATTTTAAACGAATTCTTATAATGATAAATTCAGCACAACTGTGAGATGGGTGAAAGTAGAACCAGTCGCCTGTGACTGATGACAAACACCACTTAACACGCTCAGAGCCACCGGGGTGATGACTGCAGTGAAAGAACCTTACCAGAATAATATGCTAATACCCATGAGACAGAGTTCCCGGCTCTCACAGAGCAAAATGAGCAGTGCTCAGCCTGTGAGATACTTGAAACTGCAATGCAAGAACTTTGGTGTTACCAGTTCAGTGCTTAAGCCACTGAGGAATGCCCTCCAGAGCTAACTGTTTACATATAACGTAAATAGTATAAACAGCTAAGTGCTGGAGGGCATATACATGCATATAGATGTATGTATGTGTAAAAGAAAGACAGAATATTTTATCTGTTCCACTCTGCACCATGAAATGTAACAACACCATATAAATAAACAAATGTCAGCTCTTGGGAAATGCAGGAAGGCAGAAAGTACAAAAGCTTCCCTAGCTGTGTCCGGAAGAATAAATCTCTCATTCACACACCACATCCATTGATCCAGCTAAAAAAATCTGATCCACAGTCTCCAATTAGAAAATGCTGTTGCTAAAGATACTTTCTCAAAAATCAAAGTAACAATGTTAAATTAAGGCCAAACCAAACTCCTCTAAAAACTCCCCCTTCTGCCAGTTTTAAACTGCCCAGTGGGAAAAGATAATTATCAAATAATAGTATCAACAATGTCAGATAATCACTTCAAGCTCTTTGATATGTACAAGGAAACATTGTTTCAAATCTTACCAAGTGTCAAATATTTACTTTTGAGTCCAACTGTGTAAATGACCCATCCAGTGCCACTAAACACGGCAGGCGCATGTTTAACAAGAGCAGTGAGACCGGCAAAGCAGAGGAAACAGCCCAGCTGAGTTTCGCAAAGAGCATCCTGGTAGGCAAAGCTCCCCAGTGAGAGTTATGACTGCCTTTGCACTTATCTGTGTGGAGCTGTGGGTGTTTTTTTAAACTGGTAGACCTACAGCAAGGCACGTGGAGCTTTACATTCCCCTTGGAGTCAGGTATGTGTCCAGTCTCATGTGCTCAGCGTGAGAATCACACCCATGCTCCTGTCTTGTGCTTCCCTGTGCCAGAGTTCTACCTGCCACAACTGAAACTCAATGCTGCCCTTTGTTCCAGAACCCTGTGCAGCGCACATCTGATGTAAGAAATAAATTTGGAATTAGAGGAATAGCGCACATAAGGCTTCCACTGGGTTTCCTCTTGAGGATCACTCCAGAGAGGATGAATTCTGCTTAGAGATTGTTTTTTTCCCATCCATTTATAATGCACAGGACAACAGGCTTAGTCTACCTTGTCCTTCCTCTTCAAGTAACTTTAGAATAACTGGCAGAGATAATTCCTTTTCCAGCTATGGCCGAAGGGAAAGCTAGACTGTTCTTTCCTGGTCCACCCCTGCCCTATGAATTTTCAAGAACAGGAACACAAAGCTGTACTACCTCAAAGCTGTATGACTCTCAGTCACTTGAATTCACCCCACTCAGACACCGTGTGTTTTGCTATTCCTTGTTAATATCTGTGACACTGTTCTAAGGAGCTCTTGGTAAGGAGAAGGTGTATCTCCATGACACAGAGATGTGACTTTGAACCAATGCCTTTCTCTGTTTCTTAATCAGAGCAGCAAATGAGGAATGTAAGTGTCAAGCACAGAGTGGGAGGATATGCAGTGACACCATTACAACAACGCTGTTTCATGAGCCAGCATTTACTCAGTGTCAAAACATGGTTCAGGGCCCCAAACATCATGCTCACTGAAGTCACACACCTTGTCAGCATGATTATCAAAGGCTAGTGTGCAAAAATGATGGGGACTTTGTCAGACCTTTTGTTTCTCAAGGACATGTGTGTGTGGAGTTTTCTGGGATGTAATGCAACGTGCAACATAGAGCGAGGGCTGTGCACGGCATCTCCAGCAAGCAGCAGGCTAATAGCCATTAGTGATATTTCAGAAACAAGGAAAATGTCTCTGCACTTAAAATATGAAAATCTTTCAGTATTTTCTTGGGAGTGTTTTCATTTAGCATTTCCAAACAGCTGTCTCCAGCTATTTCATAATAATAGTAACAACTAGCAAAAAAAAAAAATTCAAAACAAACAAACAAAACAAAACAAAAAACCTCCCACAGGCCTGTTGCCTGATTTCAGAAAGCGATTTTTTTCTGGGACATACACTATTAGGCAAAAGCCTTTCCCTCCCCCCCATAAGGCAAATGCAAAGCATTATATTAATACACACTGGAAAAATAAGATAATGGCTTTCTTGATTGTGACGAGAAATGTGGGGAGATTTAATCTGCACACTGAGTCAGGTGGAAGCGCCTAAACTCCCTTCGGACACAATGTTATCGCATTTAACGCTTACATCATCACCCTCACGAACGATGCTGAGTAACGCAGCCCCAAACGTCGATCCACGCACCGCACGGGTAAGAAGGGAAAAACGACCACAAAGGTCCCGTTTTAGCATACGTCAGGCACTAAGAAAAATAAGTTTGATGTCTGGAGCAGAGGGAGCAATCTATTTTCAGCTGTTCGAATAGCAGCCGCGGGCCTATCAGGATGCAGTCACTCCTCTCAATGTTTCGGATGTGTGCCGAGAATTAAGAGTTGAGAGGCAGCACAGCGGAGCATACGCCTTCAAAAGCGTGGTGCACTGACTGCTCGTAATAAAGTAACAGGAGACAAGGCTTCGCCTCCTTGACATGTTCAGAGCAATTTCCAGTTGAAAAAGGTCAGCGTATCATTTACAGAGCGGCAGTGCCTGGAAAACTCTCGTAACTCTGCTCCGCGAAACACTCTGGGTGACAATAACAACCTGAGCATCGCTAGCGAGGCCGGCGCTCGGAACTGCCCCGCAGGCGCGGGCGTTCCGCTCTGGGCAGTGCCCGCGGCCCCGGGCGTAGGCACCGCCCGAGTTCCAGGGGCACGGCTGCGAAATGACCTAAAATACGTGCCTGAAGCCCTGGCGAACGGGATGGAGTGGGGCAGGGGGAACAATTCTGAACGCGGGTGATATTCGAGCGCTACTTTTCACCCTTGCTCGGGGACGCGCTGACAGCGTCGGCTGCCAGTGCCCTCCTCAGGGATGCCGCTGTCACCGCCTTGGCAAGGCGCGATGGCAGAGGCGCGCGACGCGTTTTTAGGTGCACGGCGTGACGTAAAAAACCCCAAAACAACACCCCAAGCAGTCCCAGATCCCTTCGAAGAGCACACACACGCCCTCAGCCCTCCGAGCTCGGCGCCTTGCCCACCGTTCCTCACACACCCGATGCCACCGCGGGTCCAGCGCATGGCAGGGCCTATCCCGCGGCGCAGCGGGCCGAGCCCAGGGACACCCCCGGGCCCGCGGGACGGCGCGAGCAGGGGCTCGGCGCGGCGCCTCCCCGCCGGCAGCGGGCGCTGTGACTCACCGCCAGGAGCGCCGAGGCGCGCTGCTCCCCCGCCGGCTGCTCCCCGTTGATGCCGCTGTTACCGAGGAGGTGCTGGTGGTAGTCCGGGGGCGCCGCGCCGGCGGAAGCGGCTGCGGCGGGGGCGGCGGCCGCCTTGGGGTGCTTGCCGGCCTTGCGGGCGCCCTGCCCCTGCTGCACGAGGTGGAGGAGCTGCAAGGTGCTCTCCCGCTCGCGGTCGGAGCTCTCGGCGCGGCCCCGCTCGTAGCGCCCCTCGCAGCTGAGGTGGTGCTGGCGGCAGACAGCGATGCGGGCCCGCAGCCGCTCCACGATGGCGCTGTGCACCC
>VWZV01017470.1:2305638-2324944 GCA_013397155.1 Irena cyanogastra
GGGCTCCGCCGGGGCAGGAGAAGGCGAGGGGAAAAAAAAGCCAAATAAAGCGAGCCTCTGCCTTCAAAATGAATCCCTGGACGAAGGAGCTCTCCGGGAATGAGTGAGACTTGGCAGGTTTATTGGGTTTATTTTATTTCGGTGGAGCGGGGGGGTGGTATTCCTTGAAGTAAAAATTTAAGGCATTGCCGTGGTCGGCGGCACGGAGAAACCCCCGGCGGAACGAAAATCTCGTAGATTAGCTGGAGTGGGTTTGTTGGGGTTTCTCTCTCTCTCTCTCTCTCTCTTTTTTTTTTTTTTTTTTTTTTTTTTTTTTTTTTAATTTTTTATTTTTTTTAGNCTTCAGTATATGTGCAAATAAAGAGCCGGGGAAGGAGGAGAAAGAGGAGGAGGGTCGGGTTAGTTCAGTCTTTGTGCTTTCTCGTTTCTCTCGCCCGCTCGTTGCTGGCCAGTCTGCGGCGTGGTGACTGTGTCCTGCTGGCTGCCGCTAAAATGTAGTTCCTCTAAAAATCAGAGAGACAGATCCCCCGGTCCGGAACAATGTCAGTCAGCGGACTTGCAAACCACGCTTCGTCTTCACTTAATTCAGCCACTGGATAAATCCGTGTTGCTTTCAGTGCTCATGTCCCCGCTTAGTATTAAGCGGCAAGCTATGGACACAGGCAAAGAACTCCTCTCGCGTACTTTCCCTTTTACTCCCAGATATTGAACAGTTTCAAGTAAAGCACGGAGGAGGGAGAAGAAGAGGAACGGGGAAAAAAAAACCCAAAAAAAAGCAACCCAGCCCCTCTTCAGACAGTAATTACAAACGGAGAGTTGCACTTACAAACTTCCAGCATTTTGCCCCCAGAACAGTCCAGCAGCCACTTTTCCTTTGTGCTTTTGTATATTCCATGCCCGCGCCGGCGGGCGGGTGTTTGCCGGTGGGCTGTCGGCGCTGCCGGTGCCGGAGCTGCCCGCGGCCCCTCCGTGCGGCGCGGCGCGGCGCGGAGCGGAGCGGGGGCGGGAGGCGGGTGTCACCGACAGAGAGCGCGGCCGGGGACGCGGCGCCCGGGAGGCCGGGGCGAGACGCGGGGCCTCCCAGCGGCCGCCGAGGGGAGTCGGGCCGCTGCCGCTCCCCGGGAGGTATGTGCATGGGAGGAAGCCAAGGAAATCCCCGCTCCTCTCCTCGCCCTCTACCTGAGTGCCGGGCCGGCCGCGGAGCAGCTGCCGAGGAGCGCAGCCTCCCGCGCTCTCCCTCCTCCCCCGGCGGCGAGACCTTCAGGCGGGTACGAGGGAGTTCTCAAATAAATCGCGGCGCTGCGCTCCTCTACCAGTTGTATTTCTCTGGAACAGACGGTATAAAAACAAGCAGTGCGTTCTAGGGCGCTCGCTTGCACGGGACGAGTGCACGACACGAGGTCAGGCTCGGGATGTGGGAGCTCCGCGCGCTGACAGGAGCTTCTTGGGTGTCCGGGGCAAGTCACGTAGCGCCTGCACTGTGGTTTCTCCCCGGGAAAGCCGCAGGCTTAGTGCAACTCTCGCCCGGCTCCTCTGTTTGGAGCAAGGCAATTTTAGACTGAGAGATTTGGCCTCTGGAACTGGCCTTTCTGCAACTGGCAGCCGTCAGGTTCTGCGTGTTGTTGTAGGTGAGTTGTAAAGGAGGGTGCAGAAATAGCTGGGAGCTGGCCGGCTTTATTAGAGCAATATGCTGTTGTACTACTGTGGCTGCATTAGCCAAATTCCCAAATACCTCTGGGAATAAAAATGGCCCCCAAGCACGCAGAGACACATCCCTGATGGAAAACCTCCAAGGTCTTTTGGGACTGTACAGCCAGTAGATGGGTGCATTATCTCTTCCTGTTCTGCAATGGGTCCAAGTCAGAAAAATACACAAATTTCATCTCAGCATACTGAGACCATTAAGCTGAGGATGAGGAGGAGCTGAGAATAACCCTCTCAGGTGTTTTTATCCCCTTCCAAGGCAATACAAATAAATACTTTGAATGCCAGTGATGAAGTGACACATTCCTGGAAAATCCCCCAGAACATAAAAATATGCAGCATTAGACATACGGGAAATATTAAAAGCTCCCACTTTCATGACCCTCATCTCCTTCATGCAGCAGAAAATATGAGGGTTTATTGCAAGATGTGGGTTTCCAGGTTTGAGCTTGGTGAGCACCAGCCAGAGCCTCCAGCACGTTCAGACCCATGTTTGTCTCAGCAAATCCCTTTGCTGAGGGACAAGGTCTGGGGGAGAGGGTTTGGGGTTGTGCTGCCTTCAGAGGAAGGCATTATTGCTAACAGGAAAAAGAGCGTTTTGTTGTTGTTTAACCTTGAACAACTGAGGAAGAGTGGGTTATTATTTGATATGTAACAGTAGCTTGAATCTGTTGAGAACAGTGGGTTGGCACAGCTGGAAAACAAAATGAAATTATAATGTTTGTAAAATAGTAGACAATGTTACCTTTGCTTCAGGCCTTGCTTAGGCTTTTAGTTGTTATTTACAGCTCAGATGTCATTGCTGTGTTTAAGGGCATCAGTCACAGAACACATGTGCAACAGTAACACACGAATCTCATGGAGAATAAGCGAGAGTGTTTTAAATGACGGCTTGGCTGGCTTTTTCAAAGTGGCTGGGGGAATATGAAATCCATGGTGCTGCTCTGGAAGCTACCAAGACATCTGGAGGAATTTTTTCTCTCTCTCTCTCTCTCTCTCTCTCTCTCTCTCTCTCTCTCTTACAAGACTTCGTAGAACTCAAGAGAGTGATCTTTCCAAACAAAGATTTTCTTTCATTTTAACTTAAGACGTTTAAGATTCGCTTTTTGCCAAGCAGCATCTCGAGAGTTCGGTTTGTGGTTTGATCTCTCCCTTCGAGGCGAGGCAGCCCCGCTCGCTCAATCCGCAGCAAATGCTGCCCCTGGTGTTTCCGAGCAGGAAATATCCCACAGCCATCCCTCGGCTTTCCAAGTTTTGTGCAGAAGACCCTGGCGAATGTCACCAACTCTTGGATACTGCCATCAGTTTTGGACTGGTTGGTTGTCACTTTTCTTAAAAGCAAACGATTCTTAACACGTTGTAACATCCATTGTGATTAGTGGCATTCTCATAAGCACACTCAGGATAAAACAATTAACATAACAGGTCCTTGAACAATTAATTACTTTATTCCTTCTGTTGACACTAATTTGTGACCTTTTTACCTGACATTGTAATCTCACGTGAACTGTCATGCTTGGGCATTTTTTCTGCTTGAATTCTCTATTGCTGTTGAAGCTCTGAGTTTCTCAGCCCCCTCCCGATGGGAAAAGCACTTACTTGTTCTGGGTTCACAGCCAGGAATTCTCACCATAGACATCCCATCGTGCTAATAACTTTCCAAAAATGGAACAAAAAGACTGTGCTGAACCTGTGTCGCCTAAAATCTTGAGAGCATGCTTCAGTCTCAGCACATGCCTCGCTCATCTGTGTTTAGAAATACATATCAAATTGCTTCAAAGCTATATTAACTCCACTGGCACAGCATATACTTAATACTTAATATCAGTCCTACAGAAGACTTTCTGAACTTGGAGCTTTAAATTTTCAGCCATTTCCATTATTTTCTTTTCAGTGAGAGTTCTTTGCCCTTTGCCATTTTGATTTCCCAGGGTATTCCCAACTGGGCTCATGTATGATGCTCCTCACCTGGCAAATTGTTTAACTTTGAAGCAGAATCTGACTTGCACCTGAGTCAGTTTTTTCCTCTTTAAATTTTGGGCACAAGGTGCTTGCAATTGCTGCCCTGTTTAAACTGTAAAGTAAGCAATCTTGAACAGAGCATTTCTGTTTCTTTTTTTTTTTTTTAGCTAATAATAATGAATGCAAGGAAAGTGTGTTTATATCTTATTTAATAAACAATAGGGGAATCCCATGCCACCACTTACTACCGAAACAATTACCAAAATTTACATCAACTATTCAGGGAAGTGGAGCCACTGATGGGGTTATTATCAGGTTCTTTTAATACAATTTCACATATTTGTCATATTATTCCTTGGCTAGTAGATCATTCTTTTGTCTAATCTCTAAATTCAGATAGATACCAAGAAATTGGTATTTCTTTCTTCTCAAAGCAGAATCAGAAAGGCAACTTTTTAAAGTCTACTTTGTGTGTGCTGGATATTTCTCTTGGAATGGTATTGTATTTACAAGTGTTTGTGTAGCACACATGCACACTAGCCCACTCTGTTTATCCAGACAGACTTAAAAAAGGATAAAACTAGAAGTCTTTATTTATCCAAATAAATGTAAATAGAGGAGTTAAGCATGGGAATTGCCTGTAATTGCCTGCTGAAGTGCTAAAAATAGCTGCTTTTTGGAAACAGGAGAAGCCTTCTCTGTCAAAAAAGTGACAGTAACAGCTATCTACTATTAGCAAACAACTTTCTTTCCAAAACCAGAAGGACACAGGGAGAAAAATCGTTTCTTTTCATACTTCACTATGAGAACTGAACAGAATATAAACCAAAAAGAACCTCCTGTCCGAGAAGTACATCGTGTTAGTCCGCCTGATCCCGTGCATAAATACCTTGTGTGAACTTCATCATTATCACCATCTCCAGTTACAGAATTTAAACTAGAGCAGATTATCAAAACATTACAGGAACTAAAGTAATTTCCAAGTATGATCATTAATCACCCATGCGGCGTCTAATCGCATACTGAGCTCTCTTCATTGTTCCATTAAGACAGGTACTTTATCTTAATTAGACCTACTGCTTCAAAAATTAACTCTAAAAACAATTTAAAATATCCTACTGGAACAAACATTTTATTCTCTCACCTCCTAACTCCATTCAACTTCTCTGATGTGGAAAAAAAAAAGCATGAAAGACTGCTCAGATTTCTAACTTCTCCCATCATTAGGTATTTGCATAATTTTTTTTCTGCTAGAAATATTCTTACTGACTATTTCTATATATAGAAACTCTCAGGGGTAAGAGGCTTCTTTGTGCTTCATGCTGTACTAGCATTTGCAGACAGACCTGGAAAATTTTATCTAAATTTTTTTACATATTTACTTTTCTAAACAATTTTTTAACTTCCTGTGGTGAACATAAATGTAACAGTGATGTAATGACACTTCATATTTGCTGCCTTTTAGAAACACTTCAGGTAGAACAACAGCCACAAAAATATTATCACTTCCTCCCATCTCAGTGAGGCGAATATCAGAGTTTAAGAGATAGAATACACACCAAAACATCACCTCCTGCCAAAACAAATACCTGCTTCTTACTGAAACAGAAATGAGTGCTTTCAATTGAAGGCATTTTCTTAGTCCCACTGGTGATACCACAGCCAAGATTAGTAAAGCACTTTCTACATAGAAGTTCCATCAGAATACTTTTGTATACCTGCTAGCATCAGAAGAAACAATGATCTGGAAAAAATGCTGTAGATAGCACATGCTTTTTAAATGAATGAAGAGGAGGTGAGAAACAAGGTCTGGAATATCAAAAAATGAGTAGAATGGACCATTTCAATTTTCAATCAAAATGTATGTATTCTTGAAATATTACCTGTAATCAGCAAGCCAGTGTTTCACAACAAACTTATTGTTTACTTTGGTAGTGAATTGTTTTAATGTAGCAAAATGAGAGACCAACCATTCATTTTGACAACAAAATTTTTAAGCAAAGTCATAGTCTTGAGAGTTTTCAGAAAATTCTTATGGTAGCAAAAATTAGGACAAGTCATGAAGGCTCTAAGAGGACATATTCCATTACGTGGTACAGAACTCATTTCAGAATGGTTTTCCTTATAAGAATAAAGTTACACCACATGTATGTTATGTTCTAGAGAAGCAAACCAAACTATACAGAGATTTTGTTAACAGAAAGAAGTGAGGTATGCATAACTAAAAGGGACATATTCAAGATGGATTCCTGAGTACTTTTAAGTTGATGGGTGTGTTCCCACCAATATTCCCAGAAGAACAGAGATAAGGGAAGAGAAGGAATAGAGAAGGAAACTTTCCACTTTGGTAACCAGGGAGATAGATATAAGATATACCAAACCTCAGAATTTTATGTGTCTAACTCACAGATAAGGTATGGAAAGAAGATCTTCAAACTAAGATTACTTGAGAGCAAGTATGTTTACTGGGAATTTTCATCTTGGTTTTGTATATCTTGAATCTGTATGTTGGTACAAAGAAGTATTGATGCTACTAAATCAGCCTAATAGCATTTAAAACAGTGCTGAATTTCAAGTCCTTAAAAAAGTAAAAGCAGTTAATTTCTCACAATGAATTCTAGAAAAAGAGTAGTGAATGATAAATTTAAGGTAGTCTCTATGTAAAAAAGGCAGCAGATGTTCATTGTTAAGCAATACATCTGGCAGCAGTTGCCTACCCAATCGGCATATCTGTTCCCAGGAAAGGGGCAAAAGAAATGTGGTGACTTCTTACAAAATCTATGAGAAATCAGGTTCCATTAGTTTTGCTAAGAGAGAGTAACATGTTAAAAGATTCAGAGTGTTAACAGTATCTTTCACTAAGTTGCTCAGCCACAAAAGACTAATATAGTATGTGCCTATAGTAAAATGTAGGATTCAAAACACTGTGCCCTGCATTTTATCTCAGGCTATATCTGATTCTTTTTATATGCAGCCTAAAATACAGGGAGATAAACACTGAATAATTTGGGTTGGAAGGGACCTTTAAAGATCATAATGGCCAGGGATATCTTCCAGTATACCAGGTTTCTCAAAGCCCATCCTGACCTAACCTTAACACCCTTCCAGGGGTGGGGCATCCACACCTTCTCCAGGCACTCAGTGCCAGTGCCTCACCAACCTCACAGTAAAAAATTTCTTCCTTATGTCCATCTATACCTACCTTCTTTGAGTTTAAAATTCGTTGTCCTGTACTACAAGCCTTGATAAAAAGTCCCTCTCCATCTTCCTTGTAGGCACCCTTTGAATACTTAAAGGTTGCAATAAGGTCCCCAGAGCCTTCCCTTCTCCAGACTGAACAACCCCAACTCTCTCAGCCTATCTACAGCCAGCCCTCTGATCAATTTAGTGACCCTCCTCTGGAATTGCTCCAGCATGTCCAGTCTTTCCTGTGCTGGGACCCTAGAGCTGGATGCAGCACTCCAGGTAGGGTTTCATAAGAGCAGAGGGGCAGAACCACCTCCCTCAGCCTGCTGGCCATGCTGTTTTGGATGCAGCCCAGGACACAGTTGGCTTTCTGGGCTGTGAGTACACATTTACAGTTCTTGTCCAATTTTTCAGAATGCACAGTACCATAGTTAACCCTTCCAAAATCCTTGAAAATCTACTCTCATTTGGGTTTCATACAATTCTGGTAAGCCATGCATCCTCTTTCTGACTAACTCCTACTTTCTGTTAAGTTACACTAGAAGAATTCTTGCTTATCTTCCATGAGCATATTAATCCATTCTCTTACGACTGCAGTTACTCCAAGTTGCTGCCATTATGTTTGCACAATGTAACCTGATGTTTAAAATCTCAGTAAATTGCCTCAGCTGCTTATCAGAGACAGCAATGAGGGCCCATGTGTTCATTTAGATGGCTAAGCCAGACTCAGTCTGTATGACGCCCATGCTGTGACTCATCAGCTACTTTCTCAAGAGAGGGATGACTACTGTGCTGCAAATGCAGTCAGGACTGCAGAATACTTCCTCTGTTGCCTTGCAACTGTCTATACTGATTCCTCAGAGGAGAAATAGATCTTTGCATTTGGGTACTGTTTGTTTTAACTATCATTCTAACTGACTGGACTTACTCGCACATAATGAGCAATAAAGAAGGTAAGATGCAAGTCCCAAATCCTTGTATAACAAAGCCTTACCTTTCCAAATATACCACTTCAAAAGCATCTTCTATGTTCTCTACAATGCAGCTCCATCTGAATAAGTGGAAGTTTTATTTCACAAATAAATAGATATTGAACTGATATTTCTAACAGTAGGAAGCTTAAAAGTGATCAATGCAGTAAGACTGGAAGGACTGATTTGGTAAAACTTTGGATTTATATTGACACAGATGAGAAAAAAAGATAGAGCACATTATCAAAACAGTAATTTAAAGGCATATGAATTTAGGTGTAACAGCCTACATAGAAATCTTGATGTCCAGGAAGAGATAAAGTGCATGCAGATAAAGTAGGACATTCACCTTTTCAAAGATGTTTTTCAAAGAGCTATATGACCTCTTAATCAATTTTTTCTTCTTGAAAATTGTCTGCATCTTCCATGTAATCTTCAAGATCATTGTATCTCTGTGAATGAAACAAAATTTGTACAATTTATCAATATTTAATAACTGTATTATGTAAAGACTGTTTTTTCTTCTTCAACACATGACCAAGCATGTCAATAACAATTTAGAAGCTATATCTAAAAGCATACTAAATGCAATTGTACTACAAATTGTCTTACAACAGTTCATGAAGTGGTTCTGAACAATTCAAAGTTCTTCAGTGTAAACAGAATTCTAAAATATTCTTGCTGTGCCTCATGTACATCTTTCCCATCTCTCTAAGTTACAGCTCAAGCTGGTTGTGTTGCTGCTTTCAAATGAAACAGGGGCCTGCCCACCAGAGCCCAGAGATCACGCAGCTGTCAAAAAGCTTCATGTCAAAAGCTGATGCAAACTCCGTGTGAGCACAGCAGCAGACCACTGTTTGAAATACTGGGTCAGCAGAAATGGGGGAATGGTTGAGCTGAGTTGTGTTATTGATGGCCAGTAACTCAGAACTGATCCATTAGGTCAGACATTTTATCTGAACTTACTTTCATCTGCTTGGAAAAGAATACAGGGAATAACCCAGTCATACCTTCTGAATCCACCCACTCTCTTCCAAGTGGCTGAAAAGCCGCTCTACAGTGTCTTTGACTGGTTCATCCTCAACACCATCCAATTCAACAATGGAGCTGCAATCCATGTATAACTTGTACTTGAAGTGTTTCAAGTTGTGATAAACTCTTGTACGATTTGCACACACCATGCCAACCTTCAAAACCTAGGCCAGAGCAAACAAAACATTCCCTTGGATAGAACCATAAATATCTTTACAATATACAGAATTGGTGGGCTAATCTAATAAGATTTAAGCAGTCAGTCCAGGAAATTGTTTGGTATAATGAAATAAACAGAATGACACTACATGCATAAAATTAGTACAAATCCATGTAGTTTTCACAGCCACAGCAGAAATATTTTTGAGCAAGCAGGCAGCCAGCAAGTCCAAGCAACGGCAGCTTATCAGTGCAGTCTTCTTGCAAACACAATCATGTTTGTAATTGGTTGTATCTTTCCTATCTCCTGATGGAACTTTGTTACAACATCACTAACACTTTAGACAACCATCATATTGTGAAAGCAGAGGAAGAGGAATTATTTGCTTACTTTTGCTTAATATGTAAGTACTTCCTAGGGAGATGAAATACCAGTTTTAACATTTTGTAGACTGAATAATATTTAATATTTCTTCAAGAAATACATATAAACACATATAGGCATACACCTCACAGCACTTACTTGATAAATGGAAAGGCTGGATTTCAAAAAAATGAAATCTGAACTTGAAGTTTTATACAATAGAAGCATTAATCGGCAACTGTCTGGGAGGAATAGCTAAGCTATGATGGTGCAGAAAATGAAGCCTCTGTATCTCCCAGTTATTACCAGTTTTACTTCTATGCTTTTCATGCAGAAAAGATGGAACTGTCTTATGTCACAGTTTTTTCACAGCAGTATTTATAGGTAAACAAATGGTAAAATGTGCCTGTTTTAGACTGATGTCTTGTCACACCTGTCCATAACAAGTATGTAAATGGCTAAACTTCTCTGCATTAGTAATGCAAGCTGCAATTGCATTGTTGTTTTAAATTACATGCACACATACATATATATATATATATGAAAGAATTAATTAAGGTTAAGTTTCAATTAATGCTTACAACCCACATTTTCAGGGAGCTTTTCTGAATGCATGACCAAATGTTTGCATCTGTGAGCAGTTCCCCAGAACACCTGACCTACCTGTGCAACCTAGCACTAGCTCTATTTGCTGACGAGTGTAACAGAAAAGGGTATTTTTAAAGATTATGTAAACAGAATTTATATGATTTAGTTATATATTTTCTTAACTATATTAATATATCTTAATTTCTTAAATATATTAACCAGCAGCTCAGTGGATATCACCAGGCATAGTATCTGTTAAGACAAAAGAGACACGCTCACTTAAAAGAACTTTTGATCTGACCTACAGTAAATGGCTATTAACTGAAATTTTAAACATTTTGAGATAAAAAATGCTTATTACTATATTTTAATTCTCTACTGATTGTGTAAATGTTGTACCTATATACAGCTCTATTTTCTAGTATCTCCAAAACTGAAAAACTAAGGGTTGTGTTTGGTGCTGCAGGTGCTTCTGAAGAGCAAAACCTACCAACTAATGCTGAGCCTTGATTAATTCAAATTTCCAGAAGCTCCATTTCAAATACTGCAGCAATTAAGAACTGAACTGCAGTGTTTTGTAGAGCCTTGCACAACTTTTCAAGTATCCCAAGCAATGAGGTGTGGCATTTGGAACATTACGTGATATAAAATAGGAGATACCATCTTACAGCAAACTGATGGCCCAGTTTTCTCCTCTGTGACAACAGCTAGCAGGAGATATGTAGGAAGTTAGTATAAGATCCAGCACAAACATTAGAATGATCATAAGATTACCACACATTTTCTGGCAGTCAAGAGTTAAGATTGTCTGTATCATCCCAAATATCATGTTCCATAGTGTGAAAGAACCTATCTAATCCGTTTTGGGATCCAATCTTATTTTTCCCTTCCAAAATATCCTATGGCAGTAAGTTTCACAGCTTATTTATGTGTACTGTGGCAAAATGCCAAAGGCAAATAGCTAAATATCATATAAATGTACCTATGTATGGTGTTTTTAAGCAAAAAAGATAGTCTAAAAACACAATGCTATTTCAGAATGCAGCTCTGGAAAGAATCTCAGTACTGTACTCTAATTTTTTCCTCTCACACTTCTCAGTCCCTCTGTGTTCATGCTTTACTTATTTACTCAAGCTGGCCCTATCAGCCAAAGTTGTGTTAAATCACTTTGTATGGAATGTAAGAGCATGGTTGGACAATAGCACAACATGTAGTGACTGAATACATGTCCTCTAAGCATGTTTATAAACAGTACACCAAGACTGAGAGTAGGAAACAGTTTTTAATCCAGATGACATAAGGAGCAAGGAAGTGTGGGGAACACTTATATCTCTAAACCTTGCAATTCTCCCTGATCAGGGGGAAATGAGAATTGGCACTTACACAATGAACAATCACTGCAAGCCTAAGCAGAATTGGAACAGCTGTTTCTCTTTTCTTCCTACTGGCAAAGCAGAATACTCCAGAGATGAGAGAAAAGGAAAGTTTTATGCAGAACAAGGAGGTTGGAGGTCTGTTTTTGTTCTCTTTACATCCACTTTTCTCAGGTATTTTCAAACAAAGCTATAGAAAATAGTCCAACTATGTGTTTCAGTTCAATTTGATCTGTTGGTGCTGAACTGCCTTCTCTGTCAGTCAATTAAGCTTGTGTAATGGCAGTTTTATGTAGCTCTGTGAGCCTTTTTTTCTTTTATATTTTTTTTCTAGATTGGCAGGATGAGTTGCTCAATGCATTGCCAGCAGAACTTTAAAGGCAACTTGAGAACAGTACTTTTAGCAGTCTGAACTGCAGGTAGGTCACCATAAGAACACACATGTTGCATTACAAGACGCTATCAAAAATGACTGGAAAGTGCTCAATTACTCTCTCTCTGGAGTCTGCTTAACAGCCACTGAGCTATACTGAGCAGGCACATAGACGTCCCCAGATGCTGGTGCACACAGGGTAAGAAAAGCGCTGATTTTGTGCTGCTAAGCCAAAGAGGACAAAAATGAACTAGCAAGTTAGTTCACTATTCCATAGGATATTTCAAGTTTTTTCCAAAGTGAAAAATAGCCAACACTTTATGCAGGACAACATTTAGTCAGCAGTGAGGGAACTGCTACTGTTATTTCCACAGTTAAGCTGAAAGTTAGGTAAAGATTAAATTCTTGCACTACTGCACTAATTGTTTCTGGTTAGGTAAGGCACACACTTCCCATGAAAAAGTGAGTATTTTTAAATTAGTGATCTGTATGTAAGGAAGAATGCCTATGACAGACTGCACTATCAGTGCTGGGATATTTGCAGAGGACTTACTGTTTTCCTGCAAAAAACAGGATTTAAAAGGGGAAAAGCATTGCTGGAAAACCCTAGCTTTCTTGACTATCATGCACATACATACTGTTCAAAACAGAGTATCAGCAACTACTGCTCAGGAGGGTCTGTAATGTAAGAAAAACTCTGGCACAGATTTTCAGGCTCCTGCACTACATGCAGAGCCTGTATGATGACAAAATGATAATAATGGTGACAGCTCTAAAATCTGTAAGTTAAAGAGTTTGCAAACATCCAAACAATACAGGTTTGAGCTTCGGTAAGGTATACTTCCTGTTTGACAAGGGCTTCACTTTATTTTTACTTAAGAAATCCTATTATACCTCATTACCAAACATAGTGAAAAAAACCCTTGTTCTGAAACTTTTTTATTTTCACCAAATACTGTGAGGAACTTCAGCTGTGTTCAAAAATTCTTTTACACTCACAAATAAAATACCATCTGTGTCTCCTGAAAGGGAAGAAAGGCAGAACTTGGCTATCAGCTTGGTAAAATAACTGTAGCAATATTTTATTCCTGACAAATCAAGTGCTTTGAATTTATCATACGAGGTCATGAATTGCATTACTGAAGGTCATATGCATACCTAATCATAACAATTATGTGTAGCTGTAAATTTGATCGGAAGATCTCTAAATATTAGAAATACCCAGGTTTTTGAGAGTCAAGGTTTTCAAAAGGCTCAGCTGTGAAATAAAATTGTATTAGGCTATTATTAAATTATTTTAGGTGACTTCTTAAATCACCTAAAATGACTGCCTAATGGAACATTACGTAACAACATGAAAGATGCCTTTTAGGAAAAAAATATAACTTAATCCAAAATGTTCTAGAAGTGACAACTGAGGGAGAAATGGATGCAAGACTACCTAAATGGAAGTGTTCTGTAGTTTGGGCAAGTAATTCTGATAATGCAGTAATGGGGAAAAGACTCTAATAAAATGTATTCATGTAGGTAGGGACAAGTTTTCTTGAAAGAAGATTGGCAACTTCAAGTGCCAATGCATCTGGGATGCCAAGATAATTTGTCCTGATTGAATAGCTACGTGGGAAAAAGCAATGTGAAAAAAAAATCTGAAGAATGAAGCAGTAAATTTTGACAAGGTCGCACTTGGACTGCTAGAATGACCATTGCACTGTTTCAGTCAGTGTTTGAACTTAGAGCAAATGAGAACTGTTGGAGTGCACACAGACCCTCCAAGTGCTAGAGGCAGAACAGGCACAGAATTAGCAAACCTAGCAACCCAATGCTGAACAAACCTGACCTGTAACAAAATAGAAAACACAATCATTCAATGGCAATGATTGTCCCTCATACAGAAAGTTACTTTTACAACATTTCTGACTACTAGTCAATGCAAGATTCCTGCTGGGAAAGTCTCAAGGGCATTACAGGCACACACAAAGGTAAAGAAAAGGCTTTTTGATTAAGGGGTAGATGTGGGGAAGAAACAGCACAAGGATCATTGTGATGCAGGCAAAACCAAAGATCATAGAAAAGCATCTGATTTATTTTCTTGATAAAAGAAAAACTTTAAAATAAAACTTAAAAACATAGTGCTGGTTTGAAATTACCTGTTTATCATCTGACATGAAGTCATCCACTTCCAAAGTTTTATTATTATACAGCCTTCCAGAGAGCAACACATTGAACTTACACCACCGCTTCAGTTCACAGGCCTGACAAGACATATTTTTTCCATTTTTCAAGCTTATGCGAACATTTGGGTAACAATCCACACGCTCCTGAGAAACAGATTCCAAATAATATTAAAGAATCTCTGTAAACTGAACGATGCCTCAGACTGCTGAGTACTCTGTACTCACACAAAATTAGTCCAAGAGAAATGAAAGAGATCCAAATTTCATTATTACAGTGATTATTAAATCATCACACCCATGACACTAATTCTCTTCCAGTAATATACATAAAATAACTAATTGCTCTATACTGACTTAATTTTTTGTAGTAATAGAAGGTTCATGATAAACATACTGTTTACCTTTTTGTGGGAGGAGGAAAAAATCTTGTTAGAATGTTTAGCAAGTGACAAAAAAAATCCTCAAATGTCATCTGCTGAAGTTAGCAGGAGACACATTCAGGCAGCAGTAATCAGGAGATTCAACATGAATGTCTGTCTGGTTATCAACATGTAAAATATTTCTGATATTTATATAAGCACCAAAACAAATTATTTAAGTTAAAGAATAATAGTTGCTATTAAAAGGATATATAATTATAGTGATCGTTGGACCTTTACAGAGAATTTCAGCAGAATTTAAAGCAGAATCTACAAACCTTGTATCGATCCTTCCAGCGACTTCTACAGATTAAGTTCTCAAGACGAGGCTGAATGAAGCGGTCGTCCAAATAATGAAGTGAGAGCAGCATATCTTGTGCATACTTCTTTCGTCTCGTTCCATCTGTTCAGTGAGAATCATTACTCATTTGATGACCACCCTATGTTGTACAAGTTCTTTAGATAAAATTTTCAAGGACATTATGCTTCTGCATACTAAGAACCATGAATGATTTTACTAAACTGTTACTGAATACATTTGCTACTGTTACCCATAAAAGTGATCCATGCAATCTATGCATCTTGATAAAGGGATATATTTTATTATTTAAAATATACTTTACAATCAAGTCAAAAGCTCTTATCTCAAATGGAGATCCATTCACTCAATCCTATTTAAAAGAATGAAAAAGGAGGAAGCATGTGGGGGAATGTCAGGCTTTTCAACTAATCTGTTTGTTTGAAATGCATCAGGGAAGTATACTTGGAATCCACGAAAACAAACTGCTCTGAGCTACTTCAGAGCAGAAATTTTGACAACTCTGTCACTTATAAAGATGACAGAGAAACTGACCTTTACTTCAGTAGCACAGTCAGATGCCTTGAGTTAGCATAAGTACTTCCAAATAGTTACTCAAGCAAAATAAATAAAGCACGAGATTGAGTAAAACTACCACTATTACTGTTTCCAAAATACATGCTGAAGTCCAGGAATTAAACAGGACTTCCCTAGATGGAGGCCAATGCACACTTCCCTGGAACTTCAGTGTGCACAGACATAAAACTTAATTCGACTACCTTCCCATGCCTTCTAGCAAAGCTGTCATCCAAAAAAAGGCAGACCTGAGAAGGACCAGTGGCTATCCAGCTTTCTATATAAAAGTAGTTAATTGTCATTATAGCCACCATAATTGCATTTAACTGTTTTTCCATATTCACTTTACATGCACATTTGCAGTATGAGCTTGAAAAGACCACAAAACAAAATCCCTCCCAGTAAGAAACAAGTGTGAAATCCAATACTATAGCAGCTGCTCTTGAGTAAAAAGTAATGAAGAGATTCACTTCCATTAACTCAGAACAATCCATTCTATGTTATAAAAATACATTTCTGTAATGCTAGGCTATGTTCATACAATGTTCATGTACAACCTCCAGCTCACCTGCAGAGGTCATTTACTTCCAGCAACTTGGCAGTAAATTGTTACATTTTATTGACCAGATATAATTTGAAATAGAAGGAAGCTACTACAACATTAATCTGGCAGTGTTTACTTATTACTTTTCAAAGGCTTGTTTTTACTTGTTGAAACAAAACAAACCAAACACCTGAAAGAACTAGCTGCAGTACATCAAAGACATTTTTAGCTCCAAGAGCATACAGCCTTTATTCTGAGGTCTCTGGTGTACTTCAGTTTCTCCATTCCGTCTTAGTTCCTCACGACACCAAAATCTCCACTCTTGGCATAACTCGGTCCATAATTTGACACTGAGAGTCCTCTCCTTAATCCCATCTTTACAGTGCTTATGAAACTATGTGTGAGGCTGTTATTCAGCCCCACTAGGCCAAATGCCAAAAAGCACTTCCTCAGAAAGAATAAGACAAGTACTGACTGGAGCTGAAACTTATTTATCTGATGTGCTAAAAAAAAGGGAAAAAATCTGATATTGAGTCATCTGCATAACTAAAAGCACTTATTATCTATCAAATTCCTAAGAAAAAAAGCTGTGAAGCACAAGAGATTTTGACAAACCAGCTGACCTTGCAATGTTTTTATTCAGATATCTGCTTTGAAACTAATTTGGTTTTCATGCTGGAAAGGTTACTACTGATTAGTAACACAGAAACACATTCCTACAACTCAAGAAGGCATTTCAAGCCTTCTGTGCTCAAAATTAAGTCTACGCATTTTTCCAAGATTACTGTATCATTTTCAGATAGAGTCCCTTCTGCTCTCCCCCACCAAAGTTATATAGCAGGAAAATCACAAATTGCAGGACCCTCAGTTCTATAATCAGGAGGAACACCCTTCTCTAGAATAAATGGCTTTGTATAACTTTGAATTCACTAATATATTATTTAATGAAATTTACTTACCATACAATGAGCTCAGAAAACTGTCATCAATTGCGTTTATGAGGAAAGCCTTTACTATTCTTTTGAAGTGTACATAATGATCACAGCGACATACTGGGAAGAAAGCAATACAACCAAAATTTACCAAAAGAAAGAAAAAAATACAAAAAAAGAAGTAAGCCATGTTAGAAGTCCTGTAAGAAGAATTCTTCTTCTCCAGTATAGTAAGTTTAGAATTTTAAAGTTATTTAAATATAGATTTAGAAATAATTTCAATGCACAACTTCCACATCTATAGGATTTTGCCTTTTAATTGTGCTTCTTATCCCAATGTTCCTACAGAATTTTAGCATTCTAAAGTCATCTGTGCTTCCAGCAAGAAGAGTCCACAGTAAGACCTACAAACATTAAGAGAAGTGAAGAATTTGTTCTATGAATAGCAGAAAATAACATATATCAGAGAAGGCCAAGCTTGCGTTGTGGTCATGGGTTTTTTGCTTGCATTTTGTTTATTGTGTTCATTTTTTTCTTTATTTCAAATACAATTCTGCTGAGGTCTTCACTGGGGAAGAAATACCACAAATGCTTGTGACTACCTACATTAGCACTGACTGTCCAGTCGCTACATACCTGCTTCTGAACAACAAAATATGGAAGAATATAACTTTCACAAAGTTCTGCTTCAAATCTCTCTGCTCCATCCAGAAACTGGTTTTCATAAAAGAACCACTTGAAGAGTTTTCTTGCTCTGTGTGATTTGGCAGAGATTGGCCAGTGAAGTCAGAAACCCCTCTAGACCTCTGGTCCCAAGTCTTATCACCACAGAATAAAAATACATAAAAAGACCCCAAAACAAAACAAAACCAAAAAACTAACAAAAAAAAAATCCAAAAAATAAAATCCCAATACCCAAACTCATAGCAAGAACAGAATTTGGACAGATTAACATAGCTGCTCTTAGCATAAACCACAAGATTGTAGGATGAAGGATAATGGTTTACAGTCTCCACAGGAATGAATGCATCATAGACAGCCTACTTCATCCTAAATCAAACCAACTGAAAAAAAAATTGCGCAATAACGTTTCACTTTCTCCCCCCCAACTTATACCCTCTCTAATTTAATTAGATACCAAAAGACTGCAAAAGTTTACTGTGGAAATCAGAATGCTTTCATAATAAGTTGAACCCTTTTAGGTATCTGATTTTAAATATCATATCATAATCCTTAGCATTTGTATTTAGCCCATTAATTTTTATTACAGTACTATGAGCTAATTATACATGAAAAACTATCATTAATTTTGATCTTACACTGTGGGATGTAGTGTGCTAGCAGCTCGCTGTTTGATAGACTTGGTTCCTTTTGATGTGGCTGATTTTCATTCTTCACATGCTCTGTGTTGTCAATGTCATCACCATCATCACTGTTTTCCTCTATTATGAAATCTTTCATGCTGTCACCGTCAGTTTCACTACCTTCCGATGGTGTGGAGGGCAACTGACAGAACGGCTCCTCTTCTACTGCTGATTCACTATTAGAATCCTAATTAAAATTTAAAAAGTACTTCAAACACAAGAATTTTCAGTATTTGCACAGACAAAATACTACACACACCAGCTAAGATTTTTGACCATCTAATAACACCATTTGTCCAACTAACAAGAAAGCATGCATTTTCAAAAAAATACATCATTCTGTACTAGACAACAATTACTTTCAGCTTTAAATTAGCTATTTCCATGTACCTCTCTTCAGACTACTTCTAGGAATTAAGCTAACATGAGATCTCAAAGACACTTCAGCAGGTGTTCTGCTTCCTGATGAAAATAATTTGATAGATTTTCAGCAGTCAATAGTTATCCAGTTAATGTGACTGTTAAAATATTACAGAACTACTAATTTGTCATACATTCAAACCAAAAAAATCCCACTGACTTGTACCTCTTAATCTTTCCTCAGATTAAATATTTTCTCCAACTAAATTTCAAAGATAAAACCCTGACCTCACAATTTGCACTGCTGCATGATCTCCGAGCTTCGCTCTGTCTTACAAGTTCTTTCAATTTTGCGAGCACTTTCTGTTTCCTACTAGTAGAAACATTCCCTGTAGGGCATGTTTTATCAGGCTGCAGTTCTTCAGAAATCTCATCGTCATCCATTATACAGCGGCGTTTGGCAGAAACCTTTCTAACAAGTATGTCACTGCCCTCACTTTCATCGCTGTCGTACATGACAGAGGTGCTCAACCTCTTACGCTTCCCAGGCACAACGCACTCATCGTCACCATCTCCTGTTACTTCCCCGCCGTGGTCTTTCTCTTCCTGATCTGAAGGACTGCTCTCCACAGCTATCTGATCTTTTTCATCTATTTCACTTTCGGATGTGGTGGACTCCTCCTCCTCAGAGGTGGCTGAGGATTCGTCACTGCTGCCAAGCAGTAGGAGCGCCCTTCTCGTGCGTCTCCAATCGACTCGGGATTTGGATGGCAGCTCTGTCCCTGCTGTTTTATTTCTTGTTTCGTATCTTTTGGCAGCTGGTTTTATCTCCATCGGAAAGCTTTAGCAACACACCTAAATACATAACCGGTAGAACAAAGCATTTATTACATTGAGCCATTCAAAGCGGGGGGGGGGGGGGGGGGG
>VWZV01017471.1:0-41173 GCA_013397155.1 Irena cyanogastra
TACACGATGTGATCACAGAAGAAGCGGAATCATCAAGGAGAACAAACTCAGGTCTGTCTCTTCTACTGCTTTTCTCTGTGCTGTTTTTTTCATTTTACCTTTTCTATAGATTTTATCACAGCTCACCTCACATACTTTCCCCTCTCTTCCCCCTCAATATACTGGCAAAATATTGTCAAGGTGTAAGAATTTTAGTTTAAGATACTTATGTAATTTCTTCTACCTATAAACTACATACTCCAGAAAAAGTGATGAAAAGTAACTGATGGCAAGTAGGCTACACCTTAAGACTTTAAACTGAATTGATTTCTATTATATCAGTTCTTATTTCCCATCTCAAACCATCTGAAAATTAGCCTTGGAAGTTCCAGCTAACACACGAATTATAATTTGTTTTTTCTATGCATTTGAAAACTGCTACAAAAGCTGCTACAAAAACTGCTACAAAAACTGCAGAAACTCTTATATAACTTGTTCTTTTTGGCTCTGGGAGGATATAATTTCAAAACAGAATAATTTGAATAAGTTAAATTTCACACACTGGATTTTCAAACTTAGTTTTTTGAATAAAACCTGTTTCAATCAGAAGCAGAGTTTTTAGTGAACAAAAGCTCTTTTCTCATGCCAAAAAGTGTGACTCAACAAGTTATGATACTATGAGAGCAAGAAGTCAGAACACTGAAGGAGTTCTCACTTAGCTGTATTGTTTATGAGGCTTTTATTGTACATTACTTATGGTTTCTTTCATAACAAATTTTAATCTGCCATTTTATTGACTTTTCCATGTACTGTATATTACTGGCAGAGAACTAACATCTATCAAGGCATTCTAGCTCTGAAAATGCAGTATTTGTTCACACTTCCCTGCTTGTTCAGTGGTGGTATGTAGAACAACAGTGAAATTCCCCATATTTAATTTAATTAAATTCAGCTATAAAATTCAAATTTTACAATTACTATGTAAAGGCTTTAATTAATTTCCTGTGTCTTTGCTATTATCCCAACACATTAGAGAAGCAACTTGGATGCCATTTAGGTTAGCAAATCTGGAGAAGTTTGGGGGTACATTGACAGGTCAATTAAACTTAGGTGATATTTAGTGAAACATTTTTCTCTTTTTTCTACTATGAATGGCTCCTTCAGAGCTCAGTTTTACCTTTTGTACTGGTCTTGTCCTAATTAGAGGCATAGGTTATCTTTACAGCATCTTCAGATGTTATTTGCTGTGGTTTTCATGTTAAACAAATCTCAAGATAGAAATTGTTAAAATTACAGGGTAAAAAAGGTTGAGTATGGATAGGGAAGACAACTGGCAGAGTTTTCTGAAATCCTTCTTTTGTAAATCACTACTCTTAGGAATTAATAAATTATGCCGTAGAACGACTGAGTTTACTTACCTTGTGCTTATGATTCACTACCAGTTCCTGTGCAGTGATTCTGAATCTCTTTTATTACAAAAATGAGCTTAAAAGATTGGGTGACCCATTTCCTATCTGTTCATAATAAAAGCTGTAGGCCTTTTTATTCAAAAACCTTCCTCTGAGGGATTGAATCAATGTATTAAATCAGAATATGGAATCAGTCCATATCTCTCTTGGTGCTGGAAGAAATCGGACCTTAAAATGGCCAGAAAAAAACACATGTTTTCATCACCTGTGTTTCTTGAACATATATAAGTAGGTAATACTGTGTATTATTAATTTTTTTGACGTTGCAATTCTGCAAAACACTACTTAGCTCACAGTGTTAAGTAAATGTATTAGGCACTGATGGATTTAATTGTCTAGCACACAAATGCAAAAGCATTATCAGTGCTGCAGTTGCAATCATTGTTATTACTGCCCTTAAACGCAGGAGAAAATTGTTGAGTGTGTACTAACATATTTTCAGATGCACATTTGGAACAGATCCTCTTCCACATTTGCCTTAGTAACAAATTAGGTTACAAGTTTCAGTACAAGGCACTTGGAGCACAGCTAAAAAGCCAGGGTGACATTTCAAAGGCATAATTAGAACAAAGTGTTTTCCCGTTGTTTTAGAATTTACTTTAAGAAGTGTGAATCTAGGATATCACTTTATAGGTTTTCTTAGGAAACGGTTTTCACATAGTTTATTTATTTATCATGGTTTATTTTTCATGCTACCAAACATTCATGTATTCCAGAGGATTAGCTATTGATTTGAGGTGTTATTAGACCAAGAAGATTTGTGAAAGCTAAATATCTGAACATGTTACAGTTACATTGGTAGAAAAATGTTGCAATTTCCTCTCTCTGAATGTTATAATCTGTAATCGTAAAAAAATAAAATTTTATTCCTTGAAAAAATCTAGATTTTTATTGAAAAGTTTTATGAAAGTGTGTGCAAAGCTTTTACCATATGTTTCAAGCACAAAAGCAACTTCAGAAAGATAAGAAGCAAAACTATTTTAATATAAATTTTGTTATCTGACAGCAGTAGGGCTTGATAGCATCCTTAATGATTAAACCCTGTTTTTCTTGGGTGAAGGAGGAGCTTTGTGATACAGAGTTTTCACAAACCTGCTTTGAGTTGCACGGTTTTCATATTTTTCAAATTAATATGTTTCATAGGTTTAGATATTGTGAAAACTGTTGAGGAGATATGTGCCTGTTCACATCCCTGTGTCTTCACTACGAATACCTCCATCCAGGAGAAGTGGAAGTGAGCCCTTGTCTGCCCAAGAGCCTTAGTGAGAAGCAGACATCTTTATTCTTACCTGTAAGATAGGTCAGACCAACCAGTTATCATCATCCCAAAAATTACTGGCAATTGCACACAGTACTTACTGTCTTCTTCAAACATATGAAATACAGAGAACCTTCTCCACAATTCCAACAATTGATCCAGCTGACTCAAGTAACTGCCCAAAAAAATCATCATCAAAACTTTGGGAAGGCGGATCCGTGCCAGTACAAAGGCAGTCAGTGCACATAGAGCAGAAATAGTGCTGAGTAATTAATTTAGGATGAGAAGGGGTGGCATAGCGATGCCCAGGCATTCTAAACTTTCTAAGGTGGGTGGAAGTTAGAAGATAGTGAGGACTGTTCCATTTCTAAAGGGCTGTGAAAGGCATGGAAATAGGCATTGAAGTCCTTTTTTGCAACCTCTGGCTTAAAACTGTCATGTTAAAAACACACAAAGGCTTGATTAGAGTTTTTCTTAACTTTCAGACTGAAATTCAAATAGACAAGGGCTTTGAAATACCATTTTTTTGGTGCTTTATTATGAAGTTTCCTTGTAATAACATGATTAATGGGCATGAACCCTACAAAAACTAACCAACCCTACTGAGGATGAGTGACCAAATTGGAAGAGCTCGTAAACCTGGACAGTGGAGGGCCAAACAGTGAAAGGGTATGGCAAATTTACTGTAGGAAAAAACAAGGGCTAAAAAAATGGTTCAGTTCAGAGTTTAAGAAATCAACTGCAAAGAAGACAAGGAGAAGTAGTCTTTTAATTCATTCTTATCTTACAGAACCGTGAGAGGTTTTTAAAGTCTTCCAAGAGTGAATCTGCTGTGATATACTTACCCTTTATAAACAGAACATGACACCTCTCTGCTTCTGAGTTATTATTATTATAGTCAGTATTCTGTGACACACTTTCCTTTAAAGGGTAGGCTGATGCCTTGTTCTGTTTCCATTTTCCTTACATTGAAAAAACATTTCTGGGTAGGATTTGTAACATTTTAGCACAAAATTACATGTGCATCTCTGAACACTTCTGTGATATTTAGTTTGACAGGCTTGTTTAAAATCTGATGCCTTAGACTGTGCAAGAGACATTTAAAGCATCGAAATCTGTATTTGGTCAAAAAAACCCAAAGGGTAAACTCCAAATTCAGCCTAATTTTGTAAACTCTGAATTCAGTCTACAAATACTTAGCATAGTAATAGATGTATCATACTAGGAGGCTGGACAGCTCTTTGTCCTTATTTTTTATTTGGTTTAGAATTAAATCCAGAAACCAAAGACTTCTGAAGTAGCCATCTGTACTAAATCACAAAAATAAAGGCTGATGATCAGTCTGCTGAAGCTAAAATAGTAAAAGCACCAGATTATATAATTTAAAATGACAGCATAATTTTGCAAAATGTTTGGTAGTTTAATTTGTAACTATTCTGAGTTCTAAATGCAGGTGATGATTTTGTGTTCTTTGGTTAAACCTTTGACCATCTTTCTAGCTATTGAGATGCTAATGAATACATCTTGCATTCTTCGGATGGCTGAAGAATATTAATACCTGTTAGCTTTTCTGAAAGAAGAGGCATAATTATTACCAAATGTTTATGCCTATGATTGGAAGTGGCTGTATCAGAATGTGAAATTCTCTGTGGTTGTGCTATGGAGTGTATCAGTGGTGGGAACTCTGAGAAGCATGCTTGGCAAACAGGATGTTGGGAAGCTTTATAATAAGACTGTGCTCAGGCTTTCCTGAAAACAATGCAGAGTTTATAGTGTGGCTGATCTGAATGGATTTTTATGGGTATAGAATATAAGAGGCTACTGACCACTTAGAAATTTTTCTTTTACTTTCAAAATCCTATTTCATGTCATTTGTATAAGGAGGATGTGCCAGGATTCTTGGGAGAAGCAAAATGGGATGTTTTAGCTAATATTTGACTTACTACTTCTTTCTTCCATGCTTTTTCCATGTAAGCCACAGTATTTTATGAAAGCCAGCAAAGTGTGTGTACACCTTTGTATGAGGCACAGAAAAATATCACCAGCTACCCTGCAAAAATCACCATGGAAAAGGATCTAGGCAGCATAAAAAAAAAAGGCTAGCCCTTTTCATAGCCCTAATCATCACTTCCATAAATATGCAAAATAGAACTTTCCAGCTTGCTTAAAAAGATCATTGTCCTTTACCATCTGCACTGATTTATACCTAATGATGGAGACCTTAGCTGACCCTGTCAATTTATAAACCCAGGATTGCAGAGATTCTTTAACTTCCCTGTTTAGATTACCACACCCACACCATTTTATTCAGTTCTTTTACTAAGCAGTGCCATGTATTCTGCAAATAATCCAAAGAAACATTGTTAACATGCTTTTAGCATTGTGATAAAAATTTATTTAAGTGGCGAGAAATATCCCCCGGGTTTTAATCTTCCTTTAGTGTGTCAAGCTTGAAACCAACAAGAAAAGAAAAATAAAAGAAAAAAGCCATCAAGCAATCCTCAAATAGAAAACAGGAATGTGAAGCCATGTTCCCTGCTTGGAAGCTGGCTGGCTGAAATAGTCTTCTTTTGAGCATGCCCTTTTAAGGGCAATAAGTCACATTTAAACAGTAATATTAAGTATCAAGAATATATAAGCAATATTAAGTTGAAGAACACTTCAACAGCCATTAACTATTTTTTCTTTTCATTCAGACTGTGATGTGGATCACAGACTTGTTTGCTGCAACAGTGCTTTTTTTTGTATTTGCCACAAAATGAATGTAACGGCCTGGAGTTAAGTTCAGTGACCATTTATATCACAGCATCTGATACTTTGCTAGACCTGTAGCAGTTAGGCAGTTATATTTTTCACACTGTTGGAAGCCAGAATGACAACATTTAGAGCTAATTCCTTAGAGGTAGACTTGGAATTTAATAGCTCAGCAAACAGGAGGAAATGTAATCTTTTGAGTACAAGACCTTTAACTGGCAAGTTTTGATGTTCAAAGGAAATACTTCTACATTTTACAGTTTACTTTCCGAAGACAATCTTCTTTCCTTTGCCTGACTTGATAGTAGGGCCATGAGGGTGGTGCAGGGGCTTGAGTAGAAGCCATACAAGGAATGACTGAGGTGACTTGGTCTATTCAGCCTGGAGGAGACTGAGGGAAGACCTGGTGGAAGTCTACAACTTCCTTGTGAGGGGAGGAGGAGGGACAGACACTGATCTCTCTCTGTGGTGCCAGTGACAGGACCTGAGGGAATGGCCTGAAGCTGTGTTAGGGGAGATTTAGGTTGGATATTAGGAAAAGGTTCTTCATTTGGGAGTGTCTGGTCACAGGAACAGGCACCCAGGGGTGACAGTGCCAAGCCTGACTGAGTTCAAGAAAGTGTTTAAGCAATGCTCTCAGGCACATAGTGAGACTCTTGGGGCTGTCCTGTAAAGGGCCAGGAGTTGGACTCAATGATCCTTATGGGTCCCTTGCAGCTCAGAATATTCTGTGATTTTGTGATGTTGTTTCAGGGATTTTTTTTCAGAATAAAATTGATTTTCCTGTATTCTCTTGAATAGCATTTCAAGAGAAATCTCTAGTACAAAATTCAGCAGCATTTTTTGAAGTACTTACCCAAAGTTAGGGTACTACATGTATATTCAATTTTAAAAATAAAATGTAATTTAATAATTTGGACTTTCTTGAGAAATCAGACTCAATTTTCAATAAGGCACATAAGTAGAGGAGCTAATTTATCCACTGTATAAATAGAATTCCTAGTCATATTGCTGATATTAAGTGTCTGCAAATATGAAAAATAGAGGGATAAAACCTTTTATGTCATTGTCATATCTTATGCCTAAACTCAGAAACAAATAAGGATTTCCATATCTGTCTCTTGCAATGACATGAGTATCCTCCAGCATTGGGATTTGGTTTTTTTTTTTCATTCAAAGCAAGGAGGTCAAGATTTATTTTTGGCCTCTGTTCAGTTTATGCAAATCTCATTAACCTGGATCCCAGGTGAGTAAGAAGGTCAGGACAGAACCAGGACCTAACCTTAAGTTTGGAGCAGTCAGCTGTGAGAGAAGGGAGAATCCCTGGGGAGCCCAGCACCTTCCAGTTGTAACCTTAAAGCTGCAGAGCCAGGCTGCCCCTTATTTTCATCAGGAAGCCAGCAAGCTTGAGCAGTTGTTCAATGCTGCCATTAGTAATTTTTGAGCAATTGTTCCACACTGCCATCAGTACCCATGACTAGGGAAATCTGCTATCCTGCTTCTTCTGTGGAACTCTTATTCTATTCTCGCGTGTACAGAGGTGGATGTGTTCTGTTCCAAGGAACTTGGAGTCCCTACATCAGTACTACATGACACTTCTTGGTGTGATGTGGGTGAAGTCTGATGGGGCTCTGGCACCTCCAGGTACCCATCAGAAGAGCAAAGATCATGGAGTTAAGGCATTTCCAAGAAAATCAAGGCCATTTTAGATCAGTTTTAGTTCTTGGCAAGTCTGCTCTTGAATGAGGCTCTTGTATTCATTTCTATTCATTTTATCTTCCAGATACACGTCAGGTTGTTAGATATCTCTCAGATATATTAGGACCAGTTGGAAAAAACATGGAGTTAGACCGTGGGAGCATGGCTGTGTCTACTATTAAATAAAATGTCAGTGATCATTACAATAGCAATGTCTACTGTGATGCTAGAAGAAGGTTTTGAGAGAGAATATTTTAGCATTTTAATCTGTCTATATCTATAGTTCATTTCTATATTTCATCAATATACTTAAATATATCTGTATTCTGATTAAGCGGAGAACATACAATTATTTTCTGTAATGTGCAGAAATATCTCCTTCATGAAAGCATTGATTTATTTTCTCTAGAGTACAGAGCTCTGAAAAAAACTAGTTCTTGAATTGAGATCATTACACCACAGGATACAATATATGCTTTTCACTTTGTTACCCAAGGTTAAATCAAGGAATGTAGAAAAATAATGACTAGTGTGATGCTACTGCTCATATATAAAAAAAATCAGATCAAGATTTTTTAGGAATGACTGGTGACTTTGTCATCTCATATTTTTCAGTTTGAGACATTTTAAAATAATCTCATAATGATTTATGAGTTTTCAGCAGTTTCAAGACATTAAGGCTCCTTAGAGCTTTTTTGTTTTGAACACATTGCAAACAAAAGCATTAATTACTTTAGTATCAACATCCTGAACCTGCTCTGAATTCTTTTAGAGGTGATGAATAGGCTCCTAGCTGCAGTGAAGATTTTCGCTGCTGTGAAGTTAATATTATTTTAGTTGGTAAATGGATAATATCAATTTTGTTCAGCTCTACTGCTTCCACCCAAGTGAAACCTTTCTCAATTCAATCTTCAGTCCTTTCAAGTACTTCTTCAGACAGCTGTTCACAATACCTCTGAACCCCCAGTTTGTAGAGTAGGGTCCACTGTGTTAATCTTTCTACTAAAAATCTAAAGAATATATTGTAGGGGTTTGTCACAGCACTTCAATTACGCTTTTAAAATTCAAGAATCTAATAGACTTTTGTGTTTGCTAATACTATGATATTAATTTCTACAGTCCCATTTAAAAATATTTTTCTGTATACTTTTTATACCTAAAACAAGAATGAGTGAAAGTTGAACAGGTTTCAAACTTCTTTATTTTGATAATATATTTATTTAAAGTTACGTGAAAGACATCTAGACATAAGAATGAATGGACTTCTAGGCCTCTTAAAAATTAATTATCCTATATAATATAAGATTTCTATATTAAGACAATATTTATGCCAAGTAAAGATTTCTTTTCACTATGGATATGGACCAACTTAGAAATGTTGTCATTCTCTCTGAGTTCAAGCTCATGGGTGTTTTAATGATTCAATTTATTTTCCTCTATTGTGCATTATGTTGGATCAGTGATATTGCTATCAAATTGCTTTCTGCTTTAGAAAGTAATGCAACAGTAGAAGACATAGTATTTGTAGGTTTTATATTGGTAACAGCAATTTAAAAGAAAAATAAAAAAACATTGAAAGGTTGAAAAGCAAATAAAACTATCATTCTATGCTATTTTCCTAGCACTATCCACAGCCCACATAGATAGTAAGGTCAGGCTGCCCAAAGGCCAACTCAGAAGAATGCAAAAAGTCTTATTTAAAAATGGTGTAGAGTATGGGGCAGGAAAGGTCAGGGAATGGCAGAAGTTCCAAGAACCGATTCAATGCCCACTGATTGCTGAGAGTGTAGGTTTATGCCATATCTGCCATATCTGTTTCCCATTAATTTGCCTAATAATTCCACTAGAAATTGCCAGCAGAACAATAATCTTGATCCCACACATGATAGGAAGCCAGATCCTGTTGAAGTGTAGCATATTATTTATGCTTTTTGTAGGAGCATATTTTTCCTTCTTATGATTCTGTCTTGCTTGAGTATGATTTCTCTCTGAGTTAAACTTCATCCTCTGCTTTTATACCCAACTACAAAATGATATTTCCTTAAAATACAACAGCTCTTGTTTTCTTCTTCACTCTGTGTACTGTAAATTAGATCATAATTTTTTGAGCAAACCTCAATAACCAATAATTGGAAAAACATTTAGTTCTAGTAACACGTACTATTTTTGGTGTGTAGCTTGGGGGCTGTTGCTCCATATTAATGGGATTGTTTTAATTGAATTTAATATATTTTTGAAAAGGAAACAGAATCTATTTCAAAGTTAATGTATTTCTAATAAAAGTAAATTTCATTTGACTTAAAATTCTTTCACATTATTTACTAAAACTAGATTTCAGATTATTTATGGTCTGCCGAATTATTTGATAGGGATCCAACATATTTTCATTTCTTGGTGACAGATGAATGCCCTGAGCCATTTACAACCTTTGATATGCATTCAGAGTGTTGGCATCAGTCAGCTGAGTTTATATGCATGAGCTGGGTTCTGAGTATTGATTGTGGTGTCTTTTGTTCTTCATAATTTTTAACTGTAAGACAAGTTACAGTAATATCATTATTAAACCTTTTAACCTGTAGAAGCTATGAGAATTGATTAAACCAATGAAGATTTAAAGTAATTGCCAAAACCCATTCTGACACATTCAATTTTTATGCCTGAACCATTAGACTGTATCTTGTGTGTGCACTGCATAAAACCTACAGCACAAGCAAATTCTTTTTACTCCTATTTTTGTGTCATCCCAATCAAGGAAATTGGGAAGTAACTCTACCTGACACTTGCCTTGCTCTCTCTTTCTTGAGTGTCTTAATAATTCTAGAAGTGCACAAAATATCCATGGGTTCCCTTCAGTAAATCTTCAATAAGAGTACACAAATGTATGTACTAGCATGCAGTGAATATGCCTCTAGATTTAGAGCACCATACTTGGTTGGTTGACTAAATTCTTCAAGTTATATTTATTTGATGAATTTTGTTAATGTTTTCCTTTTTAATGCGTTTTTATATTACTTTTATTATTGTTTCTGCATTTTTTTTCTCTCCCCCTCTTTTTGCTTTATATATTGCTTTCATTTGTTTGTAGAAGAAAAGAAAACAGATCCAGAGAATGGGGATACAGGTAGGGTGACGTATTAAAAAATATTTTTGTGGTTTTCCCTTAAATTCTTTGATCTGTTATGTTTAAGCAAATATGTAGCAAAGAGTTGGAGTGCAACTTTGATGTATTTTGCAGATTTCAAAATAGACACTAGGAAATGGAACCTAAGAATGGGCTTTCTCAAATGTATTTCCTTTGCTATTTTAAGGGTGTCAAATAAGGGTGAGAAACAGTAAGAAATAGACCAGAATCAGCTAAATGCAGATATCATATACTTTAAGATCTCTCCAGACACAGAGCGTGCTCACCTGCAGATGTTTTTCTGCTCTATTACAGTTCTCTGATTTCCAAAATACCAGTCTTTATCAGACTTTAGTTCCCTCGTCATGAGTTTTTTCCCCATGCCTTAGTGGCTGTGCCTCCCAAATTTTCTATCCCTTTTGTCCATATGTATTCAAGACTAAATCTGTTCTAATATTATAAGGGAAACTCCACTCTTTTTCCATACCAGATTCCCTTTAACTCTTTGTGCCACAGAAGCCTCACTGTACAGCAAACTCCTGTTCCAAACTCAGATTCTGGTTTAGGATCTCCATCACTAGCATCTCTAGGAGCTAGAATGGTTTAGTGAGTCCCACTGGAGGAGGCAATGAAAGAAAGAAGGAAAGAGCAGAGGTCCCAGCTGGTTTTGTTTTGATTTTTAACCAGATAGGCTTGCCTTAGGCTGAGCTGGATGATAAGGCCAGTTTGTTGTCTCTTTTGTCTGTGGTGTGGATCACAGGCTATCAGCTGAAATGTCACCCTAGAGAGTAGCCAGTATCTGACCTGAAGAGCAAGTAACAGTCTTTAGCTCTAGGCTGAATTCAATGATTGCTTATCCCCTTGTAAAACTGTGACTCAGTGACCAGCTCAGGAGTTAGGAAAAGTTAGGTATTAACCAAATCACTGATTACAGCCCTTCACTTTAGTGGTGAAGTAGCTGAATTTTATCTTGTTTCATCTTAGCTTATTTCAAGTTAAAACATGAAAATAATGTTTTTTATTTGAAGCCGAAGCAGTGATTTTAGTGCCTGTCCTGAGTCCTGTTGTAGGAGTGGCCACCACCTAGAACATGGTAGGAATTATGTGGATCTTACCTCAATAGGGCTTACCCCTAGCTTCCAATTCAATAAAAGAATCAAGCAGAGTTCCTTTTTCTACTATGTTTAATAGGCAATAGTAGTTACAGTTAAAGCTGTGTGCCTCTTATTTGGGGCCCTGCCTGTTGCTTGTTACTGGATTTTAGGGTCTCTATAGGTGGCTTCATTTTCTGATTCCACTCCTGCTCATACAATCCTGCTTGCAGCATATTAGGTCTTCTCTTTTGATTCACTCCCACAACCTCCAAACACCCTTTTGTCTGTGTCTTGAGAAATTTCCCTACTTTTGTTACAAAACATCCTATAGCTAAAGTTGAAATTATAGTTCATTGTCTAGTGGTTAAATTTCCATAGATAAAAAAAATGTCCAATTCATGTGGCCCAAGGTTTAATTGACTGTAGTCACTAGCACAACAGTCTCTCACTGCAATACCTGTGGATCTGAGAGACTACAGGGCTGCACTGCACAGTACTTCTGTGCCTTACTCTGGCATTTCAGGAGTCTTTGCTCTGTAGTTATATGGCTTTCCCCCAGCACATTCTCTTCTGAAAATATGGGGAATGGCTGCTAATGAATCAGCAGTTGTCTCTCTGTCAGCCAGGAATTGCCTCATGCCCATGAAAACCCCACTGAACTTACCTTCAGGCCATGGATTTTTAATGTTAGAGAGTTCAAAATAATCAAAACTCCAGAATGTTGCCTGCAGTGCAATGACCCCAGTTATGTCTGGCGAGCAGCACCAGGCTTTGTTCTTCCCTTCAGTCTTAATTTTTTGTGTTCGTATGGCTGGAATTTTAGTGTCTCATTGGATATTTCTGTTGGAGGCCCAACTACTGTTTATAAGCAAAATTCTGGAAGTATGTTCATGAAGAAATGAACTCATTTTACCTGGCCAAAATTTGGTTGCATACACTTTGATACGTTGTGGCAATACTTCAGTATATTAGAAGCAGCTTTAACTTTTCTAGTGCCAGTCTTTGTTGTACTGGGCTCCAGCTCAGGATCTAATAACACAAGGGCTTGGTCAGCCCTTGAGTGATTCAGGTGTGTGAAAGCTTATGCTCCTACATTTTAACCAGTGTTGCTAGCTAATGGTTAGATTCAGGCTAGTTCTGGTTTGTTAACACATGCTCCATCAACAGCTCCTGACTGCAGTGGAGTCCTTAGGATGGGACCGATGTTCTACCGTGGTTACCAAACTCATGTTAAAAGTTGAAGCTTCTAATGCACCCAGAGGGTTACTGAACTCTCTAGCAGTATTTTCTTCTCCTGCTAAACCCTCCCACAGAGGTGCCAGCTAAGCAGAGATTTGCCAGCAGAAGTGGAGGTGACGATAGCCCTGCATTCCCACCGCTCAGTGTGACATGCTTTCACGCTGGGCCACGGGAATGGGAAGTGCCATGACACTCTCCAGCCTTTCCCACTGCCATGCGGGTCCCAGCTGCGTCTGGCTGAAGTTACAGTGAGCTGAGCCCGGGGCACAGTAACCCTGCACTCTCTGTCTGTGAGTCAGCTCCACGGACAGCAGAACCAGAGCTGTCTTCTGCATTATGAACTACCCACTGCCCTCGGGGCTTCCTCTTTTTGCACATAACCGACTTCACTCACTTGTTAAACACAGTTTCAAAAATACAAAGGAAGTTAGATTGTGCTTTGATAAGATTTTATGGGAATTGAATAATCTTTTTTTTTTTCAAAATTTTTCTGTCTTGTTTTCCTCTTGAGAAAATATAAGCTACAAATTTTGCTTGTTTTGTGGCAGAGGACTCACACCAAGGCCTTACATCTTATGCTCCCCTTTTGAGTGACGTGTTTTGTACATATCATAGTCAATTGGATTTGTGGAAATCCAACTTTAATTTTGCCGACTGATCATAGATAAGAATGAATATTTTCTCAAGTAATTGTGAAATTTCTAATTTATGCTCAGGAATTGTTTTTTCTTCACTTTCAATTTCCTGAAATTTGGCAAAATGTCTGGAGACAAAGAAAACATGCCATGATTTCATAATAAAACATAAGAAAAATTGAAAAAATGTCCCTTTTTTGTGAAAAATGTCTCCTTTCTAACATTACTGAAAAATGACAAGAAGATTTTGATTTCAGCAAAAGATGATTTCTTTCTTTGAGAGGAGGCTGGATTATTTTACTTTAAAACAAATATGTGTTACTTCTGTCATTGAAAAAAGAAAATATTTTCCAGTGTAAAGTTTTTGTTTTCAAGAGAAAAAAAAATAGAACTTTTAAAACTAGATCCCGAAAAAGTCACTTCATCTTAATGATAAATTGACAAACACTTCTATGGGTTCTATAGTGGTTGAGGAAAATTATGATCGGAAAAATGAACAGTATTTTATTTTAGAAATTTTCATCTGCTGCTCTCTTTTTTCATTTTATTTCTCCCTATAGAGCACCATTTATTCTTTCTCATTACTTTTTTTTAATTTTAATTTCTCTTAGAATTTTTCATGAAGTCTTTTCTCTCATGTTGTTGTAGGGTGTAACGATAGAGAGTTAGAACAGAAAAACTGGAAGCCAGAGTGTTTATAGAGAGCAGAGCAGCTTAGTGTTTTTGCATTCCCACTTCCTTTTGCCTCCTCTCCTTCTGGATTTCCTATGAAGTGCCACAACATCTACCTGGCAACTCTCGTAGTATGTGCTGCTCCCCCTGTTGTTCTCAAGAAAGAAAACACACAGCTGAGAGGCCCAAGTTCTGTGCCAGCCCACTTTGCTGTTAGATTATTACTTACAACTGAGGTTTAGAGTTTAAACCAGGTTTCTGTAGTAGACTGAAATCGAATATTCCAATCTCAGTTCCAGAAATACAGTCCATATTGCTCAATGCATACAATATACAGAAACTTCTGTTTATGATTAGCGGGATTCGGAAATTTTTATCCTAGACAACTTTTGCATTAAAATTATGGATAGTTTACGACAAATGTCATTCAAAAGGAATGCTTTTTAGCATTTGGTGGATAAAGATTTACTCCTGACTTACACCAGGTTAAAGTGGAAAAGAATCATACTTGTGTATATATGATAGCTAATTATAGTTTGTTTGAAAATATTTTCTGAGCTGTTGTCTTCCTCTCATTTTTCTGTTTTTCAGTCGTCCACCTCATCTTTGGCACTTACTTCCTTATTATTTTACATTGTAAATTGTGGTACAATACCAGTTTGTTGAAACCAGCTACTGCCTGAGTCACATAGTGAGACCCCACCCCTGACTGAAACTAATATTTCATCCAAGACTAATGAATCCTGAAATTGTTCCTGAAGCTATGTTTCATTCGAATGTAATATAGTGATGCCACTGGGTGGCTCTTTAAGATTCCTTTAGTCATTCTTTGAATTTTTTGAGCATACTAAGAATATATTCAAATAGTAAATGGAAGGTCTGCCAGTCTGTGGCTGTTATTTGATTATAAATTTGATATGTCAGACTATAATAAATGCAGGACCAGAATCTCTACCCAAAATAAGCAGGTTATCTTTGCATTCCTCCTTATTAAATAAGACACTCAATTTCTCTTGAATGTTCTTAAAATAGTAAAATTATATTCCATGGAAACACTGTGTTTCATTTAAATTGAGGTTTTTTTCACAAAGTTGGCTTCATTTGAATTATATAGATAATACAACGCTTATTAAGATTCTGCTGAAATACTTATCTGCTATTTTCCTCCTGTAACAACTTTTTGGTTTTCTGCAAAATCATAATTTGGGAACTAAAATTATATGCACGGAGTTTAAATAAATCAAATTTCATCTCTTTCTGTTAAAACTTCCATGAGCATAATTTAAACCTTGGAATTGATGACTGCTTGTGTATTTATTTTCTTTTTTTTCCTTCTGTTTTTAACTTACCAGGTGCGCTGGATGTAGAAGAAAGGAGTCGCCAAATGAAAATGAGCAAGTACAAACAGGTAGCAGGATCAGATTCCAGGCTGGAACAAGATTATCATTCTAAGGCAAGGGAGTTTTGTTTTGAAAAGCAACAAAATATGCTAAACTGAAATATCCAACATCCTATTAGAAAGTAATAGTTGAGTGCCAGGTTGTTTCTTCAGTAAAAGTTTTTTGTGTGTCTATAATAAAATTTTGGAAATGTGCAGCAAAACTCTTAACGCACAGTGTACTTGATTATTAACATTTAAGAAGGATAAGTTAAAAAAAAAATGAAAGAAGCAGTGTAATTGTCTATCAGAATGAACAATAGTGCCATGATTTAAAAACTCAAAGAGTAGGAAAAAAGATGTTTATTGAGAGATGGATGGCGTGAGAGCTATTGAAACTTGTTCATGGCTTTCATACAGATGAACAGAGAGTTATCTTGATCTATTGAAAACTGGAAGTAATGCAGTGTTACTTAGTTTAAAAGTGGCTTTTTAGCACTTGGAAAAGTATTTTGTATACCAACAAAAGCTTTTACCTCAGCTGTGGCAGATTGCCAAGGATCTGAATATCTATGTAGTAGTATAACCTTAAATATACTATCCAAAATTTCCTGCTATCTGGAACAGGGTCATGTCCTATAGAGTATGTTAATTAAAATAATCAAGATATTTTCAATTTAAATTTCTATTATACAAAAATAATTTAGTGTCCTCTAAAAGACTTCATTAATTGAGGTCACATTTTATGTGGAAAACACGAGACTTCTGACCTATAAAATCTGGCTGAGGAAAAGATATCTGGTTTAGACTTCTATTTCCAGGTTGTTTTTCCTTGCTCCCAGGATTGGCAAAGCTACAGTAAAATGAGACATTTCGTATTTAAATGCAAATAAGCCATCAAATTTATTAATTATTATTATTATTATAATTAATCATTTGTTTTGCAGATAATGTAGACTAATACAATTCATATAATTACTTTCTAGAATATACATTTCAGTGTGGGAAAATAGAAGCACTTTAGCAAGGTCTGTTTCCAGATGGAAAGCCCTATTAATGAAAACCAAGACCCTGAAAATGGCTTAAGATACTTTAAAACTCTGTAGATGTGCTGCATGGTTATTTGGGTATTTTGCAAATGTAGTTTTAACTGCACAAGGCATAGGAATGTTTATTAAGATGTAAGTGGGACTTGGATACTGTCATGTTTAGCTGTTTCTTTTATTTTGACACTTATGGAAAAGTATTTCTATATTGCTGGTTTTGAAAGGTGTTACCTTTGAGAGATGAGCGTAATACTGTGAGCGGCCCTTGTCGTAAGTGTTGTGATTGTATGTACCACAAAAATATGACTTCATGTATTGTATGTATAACCAGACTTCATATGCTGATTTTCCTGCTCCCTCAATGCTTGACTGAAATTTGAGTCAGAAGTAGGACTGGCACAGATTAAATTGGTTCTCGTGTAAAGGGGTTAAGATAGAACATGACTACCTAAGGAAGTATTTACTACCCTTGTTTTTCCATTTCACCTACACCATATTATTGGGCATCACTCTACATCATTTATCTTTTTAATTAAAATTTTACCTTCAGTATTATTGGAATGTATTAAAGAGGAAAATCATAAATGGAATTATTTTATGAATATGGTGGTTTATTTATTGCACACATCAAACAATGTCTCCAGAAATAAACAGTTAATTTCTTCTTCTGCTAAAGTGTAGTTTCAGTACTTGAAAGTGAGTTATTTATTCTATCAATGAACCTGTGGAACTAGACACTGAATATTCACATATATGTAGTAATTCAACATGCATTCTTAAAATTGTGTAGTTTCAAAGCCATGTGAGAACCATAACTCTCATAAGCCAAACGAGAGTTCTGTCTTCACTTTTTTACTACCACTGCTTTGACTCCCCTTAATTAAATTCCTGTATTATCTAGAGACAGAAAACGAGTAAGTAAAATTTATCTACCTGGTTTCTACAAAAATTCTTTTGGAATCATGAACAGAAACACATATGTCGAATGCTGACTGAAATGTTCTGTAAAGTATACAGAGACTTCAATTTTTTTAGACTTCTCAACTGGCGCAAGCAGGCACTCATGAGTGCCATGCCTGCAAAAAATATCATTAAGTAGGCATTAAGCCACATTCAGAAAAACCAGCACATAGAATTTTCTTTTACCTTTTCTGTTCTATTTCTTTCTTTAAATAGAAGTCAACAGGTCAATGCATCTTTATGTCCCTCTTGATTACTTTATGTTAAGAAAAAATATCCAACATCTTTCCTTGCTGAGAAGGCAAAAGTTATAAAAGCAGAAGTTCTATTAAATATTGAAATACTAAAATAAGCATCCTGTATTATATATCTCTAGCTTTGTTCTGCCTCTGGAAGTCAATACTAGAGGCTTTAAAGGAAGGTACATACCCTTATGTGGTGCATAGTCATACATTAAGAAGTTTGTGGGAAAAGTTTAATTCCAGACCTCAGTGTTCTTAGAAGGTGCTGAAATATGAAATTGATTCTCCCTTTTATTTTTTCCCCATGATTGATAAAGATTGTATTTCTATTATTCTTATGCATGCCTCATTATTTTTGGGACACTAATTATTCTGCTTCCATAGTATTTTGTATACATTCGTTTAGTAGGGTGCAAAAGACGTTTCCTTAGATAACTTCTTTCAGAAGCTGCTGAAGTGTGGTTTCAGGACAGACATATGGAAAACAAGTAATATATTAACTTTCATGTAAATATTTACAGCTGAGCAGACAGAGAAAAGCATTGTAGGCACTAAGAATTAGGTAAATTAATTTCTGGTCTTGGAACAACTATTTATTTCTGCTTATTGGGTACTAGTAAGCTTGTACTAAATAGGATATATACTAAAGTCTGAATTGCAGTGCTGGTAGATGCTGACACACTGGAAAACCTGAATTGTGGAAATAAAAAAAAAAACGCTCAGTAGCACAAAAGTGTTCCACCAGAGGCAAAATTATCCATTTACCATACTGTGCCTCTACAACACCAGCCTGATTTGTGTAATTTCCCTCAAGAATCTTTGTGTGACTAGTTTATTGTTTTGCATACAAGCCAAGCTTCCCAGTTCTAAATTGTTAAGCAAGACGTACTGTGAAGAAGGAAGGGCTAAGATGGGAGCTGAGCGAGCCACGCACTGGACTCACGCAGTTCACATTTTGTAGAACTGACTTTTGGTGTCACTTCCCAAACTACCTCATCAAACCTCTCCGAACCTCTCTGCCTTGCTTCCTGCTTCGTACTCCCACCATTCTGGCAAACAAATTAGTAGTGTTATGTTTGGTGAGCAGCATCTTCCCCTGGCCATTCCCACCAGTGCTCAGATACAGGAATTCCTGCTGACAAATATAGGATGAAGGGTGTGGGAAATCCTGTCATTCCTCTCTCCTTGCCCCATGACTAGAACATGCACAGTGGATCAGCTGAGGAGAGTTAAAAAGCTTTGTTGCTACTGAGAAAAAAAGAGAGAAGATACTTCTGGTATAAAGAACCTGTAAGTGTTTGCAATCAGTGTGAAATCAGTGTAGAATCAAGAGAGAATTCCATTAACTCAGGCTAATGTTAGCCACTACAGAGAAGTCTGATCACTCATGTCAAACTAAAGGGAGCTGGATTTATGTAGGAGTTGCAACAGTGAAAAACCATGGCTTTCTTTAGGAAAAAAGATAAAACAGAGACTGACAACTAGCTGACACACATTTAAACCTCTAAGTATCTTGAGACTCATTTTATTTGTTTTATTAGGAAAAATATAATGACCTACAAAAAGGCAGAGAAATCCAGTTACATAATATAGCAATTAGTAGTAGTCAGTAATGTAGTAATTAGCAATAGAGTATGTTAGAGCAATGAGGAATAAAGTTGGGATTAAAGAGGTAAAAGAGCAGATAAAACCAGATTTTTTTGCTGAACAAGCTTGTTTAGCCAAATGTAGAAAAGACTACATCAAATACAGAATAATACAGAACGTCAAAGAGGATTTCGTAACTCCACCTTTAATGATTCATATTGATAAGACTGAAACTTTCTGCATCATCAGATGTATGTAAAGCTGCATTTCCTGATAATCCGTGAGCACAATTCAAGTTTTAGATACAGGCATAATTCTCTGTGTTGTGTAGGAGAATAGTACTATAAGACATACTAGCATGCTCATTTGTGATCTTCTAGCCTGATAACAAGACAAAGGCAAATTAAACAGTGAAAGAGTCAAGCATGTGTTTAGCTTTTTGAGTAGTGTAGATGCAGCATGCAGACATGGACAGCTGCAGTTCTTCAGAATGAGACACTTTGATCCAGCAGTGAATCAAGTACAACCTTAGGGGATTTCTGTGTGAGAGAATGTGAAAAAGGTAAGGTCTGGAGGTGGAAGCAGCTGAATTTGAATGCCTCAGAAGCAGATCTTAATTGTAAGGTCTTGTAAAGTGCAAAAGTACTGCCAAGAGTTGCCTTTTCCCTCTGAAACCTGCAGTAAGTAGTTGGGCTGTGGGTACAGCTACATGTGGAATCCTTTGACCTTTGCTCTCGAGTGAAAGATTTCATATAATGGTGTTTTGGGAATTCCTTTGTCTCCTCCTTTAAAATCAAAGCAGAGCAGTACACAGAGCAGCAAAGAGTGCTAGCAGAAGCACTTACCACCTTTCTTCTTGGAATCCTTGTGGAGAAGGGAGTTAAACATTCAACTAAAGGGATGTTGGGAACTTTGATATTTTGCTGCATATAAGCTATATTTGATTTATATTGATTTTATATTGACAACTGTTTCGGAGTTCTTGGAGGATCATGAGATGTCCAGTAATAATTTGATAATTTATAATAATTATGAATATACCTTTTTGATCTATAAATGTTTCTTACAACTGATGCTGTTAAGGATGTAATTAGAAATGTTCAAAATACTAAATATGAAATGGAGGCTGTTTAGATAACCATATGCCCTCAAAACTGTTCATAAATTGTTTTGTATATACTTCTTTTTAATATACCAGTTTAAATTTTAAAATTTTAAATATCTGGATAAAACTTGGAGAAACAAAATAATTCTAATGGAGCTGTGATGGAGAATAATTAAGAAAGCAAAGGCTAACACAGATAAGACCACACACAAATATTCAGTGCAATAAATTTCTGTAGAATGCCTAGCTAAGGGCCTTACCAGTAGAATTTGATAGGCTTACAAATGGGAATAGCACTGTGTAGTTCCCTACATCTTCCCATTGCCCACCTCTGCACCAATAAGCTCTTCTGTCGCCCTGTCCCAGAGGATGAAGAGAACTCTAAGGTTTTGTTGAATCAGAAGGCTCCTTTATTGTAACAATGCAATCCCTTTTTAGGGTCTTTCACTAGCAGTTATTTGATTGGCTAAATGACACAACACCTCTCTACCACCATTAGATGAGATAGAGAGAGCATTTTTGAGAACACACACAAGGATAGAGTAAACTAAAGTGAAAAACAGCACCTGTTATTTTGAGAACCCGAGATGCTTACAAAACCTTTATCACTCCTTCCCTGAGAACACGAAATTCTTCAAAGAGATGTTCCTTAGGAAGGAAACTGCTTTCCCTTGGGAAAGCCAGGGCTTGCTGCTGAATTTTTCTAAGTCCCACTGACGGTCAGCCCCACACTCGTCTCTTCAGAAAATAAACCAAACACCAATTAGACCAACTAAGAATTTCCCAGGTGAGGAAACATTTTACTTATTGCCTATTCCATGGCTTTTGTGCTTTCCTATGGAGTAATGAGTATTGTCCTTTGGGCCAGAAGCTTGGTAGCTTCACCAGCTGATGTGGAAGGAGAGGTCCTGTCACTGCCAACAGCCTTGAGGGCTCAGGTCATCTAATCAATCACTCGTGCGTGTGATATGTAATAGATTGATTACATATCACTGTGTGTGATATGTAATCAGTTTCTCTGATCAGTGGTAGAGAGTCTCTCTGGCCCGTAGTGCTGGTAGCATTATATTTTCAATCAAGTATTTAATTGTATTTTTAATATAAAAATGTTTTGGAATAAATTGGTATAATGGAAGTTCTATTTCCTATAAATACAGGATCTAATGCTCAATTATAAGACTTAAAAATATATAACTAGGTGAAATGAATTCAGAATTCTAGACTTGAACTCTATATACATGGTAATGTAGAAAATACCTCTTCTTTAATCTCTATTTTTATCAAACTGTATTTTGCTGATGTGTTAGAATTCATTTAGCGACTTTGAATATAGATGTGGGTTGCTGTGATTTCTATTATTTTCTTCTTCAGTAAAAGATTGCAAACTCTTAGAAAATATTTCTGTTCCTGTAATTTTTCTTTTTCATTAAATTCAAGCACTCTTTTAATTTATTTTGGCTTTGATAATTTTTAATTTATTTTTTTAATATTGAGTATCCACGTCTATAAAAAATTTAGGATATTTTTAAATGTAATACTGTGGTTAACAAAAAATACAGCTTTCACATATGATGATTTTGGCTGAAATTTAAACATCTGAAAGGAGACTGATGCTGGCTGTCTTTAGCTGTCGACAGGTACTTTCTGTTGTCACATTTTCTTAGATTTTGTGTAAGCTTCTATTGGTAATCATGTTTAGAAAGAAGAGGTTAAATACATTATAGAATGGTATTAAAGTACCTTATCATTTTACAATGAATCTCAAAGAGAAAAAATAACCCCAAAAGTAAAAAAGTAGAACCATCATTCTATTTTGGCTCTGTATTTTCATTAGTTATAGGAGTCTACTAGGGAGAAAAAAGAACTTTTCAATCGCAGAGAATTGGGTTTCCATTAAAAAAGCACAAATTCTAAGTGTAACACAGTCTGGTGTTTTTTAGCAATAAATTAAATATTCTTTTGCAAAAATCAAGTTATTTTCAAGAAAGAAAATGTTTTAGTAAGCAAATATATATATAGATATAGATATATATCAAAATTTATATCAAAAGCTTTCTGTAAAAGCCAGGTTCAATTGAGCATTGTAACCATTCCATTTATAGTCACATTTTAAACTCACCTGGGTGATGTTTTGATCAACTTCCATCCAGAGCAATCACTGCAATCTATCTTAAATCCTTTTATCCTTTTTATAATAGAATATATTTTCCTTTCTGATCAGCTTTGTATAGACAAGTGAATTGCTAAACTGTTAGTCTTTTGGTTCAGAGCTACTGTCTTTTCATAGTAAACTCAATTAAGTTTTTATCTGAATTTAAGCTGTAAAGTTCCAAGATGCTATTGAACTAAGTGGCAATTGATGTGCAAAATACTGTGACTATGCTTGAATTAATAATTTAAGTTGTTCTGAAACTGATGTGCTGATAATAAGTGAGAAAATCTACAGAAAAAAAAAATTTAACTGGGAAATATGTACTAAATATCTGGGTGCCAAGGTGTGACATTCAAAAATAGAGAACGTATGAAGTTAATTGAATTGCTGCAACAATCAGGGAACTCTAAGAAATGAGAACAATAATCTGTAATAACATGTATCATACCAGTTTGTGTTACTTAATTCTGTGCCATGCAAATATGTACAAAAAAGTCATTACTCACATCTGAAATACAACTCTAGAGCAGTGGTTCCATGATGGAAACAGGTTTGCTAGATAAATCTGCCAGACTGCTGACCTTGAAAGATTGAGGAAAGTGTGGCACACACTTAGAAAGGACAGACCTGAAATCTCAGTGCAGAGCTTGCACTGAGCCTGCTTAAATGAGCCATAGAATCATAGAATGGCCTGAGCTGGAAAGGACCTTAAAGATCATCTGCTTCCTATCCCCTGCTTTGGGCAGGGACACCTTCCACTGGACCAGGCTGCTCAAAGCTCCACCCTGCTGTGTCTTGATGCCATGTGTGTGGCATCCACAATTTCTCCGGGCAACCTGTTCCAGTGCCTCACCACCCTCACAGGAAATAATTTCTTCCTAATATCTTATCTATTCTTTCAGTTTAAAACCATTACCCCTCATTCTATCACAAGAGGCTCTTGTAGAAAAATCCTTCTCTGGCTTTTTTACTGAAGGCTTCTCTTAGGTCTCTCTGGAACTCTGTTTTCTCCAAGCTGAAGAAGCAGGACCTTTGTCTGCTTCATAGAGAGTGGCTCAGAAGGGACAGAGCACTGTCAGATTTGGAGGCAGGAATTCTGGCTGCCCCCTCACCTCACACCCCTCCTGCCCTGCCCAGCTCCAGGTGGTGCTCCTGGGACAGCCTCTGGAGCACTGCTCCCTGTGGTTTAGCTGAGCACACCTTAGAGGGAGGATTGCCCAGAGTTTACTGTTATCATTTATAACTCTGGCTATAATAATGGATGTTTTATTCACATCTGGGAGTGCTCCTCTTTATTAAATAGATTGATTTGCCTTCATAGCAACCCCAAAATTATCAATGAAAATTTAACCAGCTTATCAACTTTTTCCCAAACAATAGGTTTGTGGTTTTGAGGAATTATTGCCAGCTGTTACATGGGAAAGAATGCTGTGTGTGTCTATCAGATTTCTCTGTGGATTTTTGATTATTATTTTATTAAGTACCTTAACTAACTAAACTCTTACAGTTATTTTTCATAACTGTGGCTTCAAGCATCTGTACTGCAAGTAACTCATATGAAGGATTTAGGGAGATGTAGCACACAGCCATTATTCTGAAAAAGGTGGTTCTGCACAATGGAGCTAATCAAAGTAGGGTCAGGACCTTGGAGTCTCAGGATAGGGAGGTTTTTGTAAAGCCTCAATGCCTTCAACAACACTCACAGCGAGAATGTTACTAAGACATGAAATTACCTCTGTGTCCTTTCTAACCTGTGATATTTTTTGCTGCTGTTTCTGGGAACTAAAGGCTTTGCTTACAAGAACTGGTATTGTTGAGGGCTAGGAAACAGAATGTTTTCTTTAGTAATTTATCAGGAGGACTATTATCCTTCTTTGGAGATGGAAATCATCGTTTTACCAGAGATTTCACTGGCAGTCTGGAGTCAGTGAATAATAGCAGGAAATAACACAATTTTGTCTGAGGTTGTGCTTGTTCTATCACAGTAAAATTATTCTGATATATCTTTTTTCTTCAAACTGTGTAAAATAGGGGTGTTATATTTGTTGCATCATATAGAGCATCTTAGATACATTCATTTCAGAGAACCAGGATATATAATTATGTTTCTGCTCTCTCTTGAGTGACATATGCCATCATGTAAAAAACTATTCTGGTGATTTGCATAGTTCTGCAGTTTAATCCAAAACTGCTAGCTAATTAATAATATCTAAACTTTAATTAGCATATGATTTTCTATTAAAATAATTCAAGGCACTGTGACATAGTGTTCTGTAAGTAAGGGACAATAACTTAAATTCACTTCTGGCTAATAGGCTGACTCTCAGTTTCAAGAATTGTAAAGAAGCAGATTGGGTGATATTTAGGAGGCATTTCAAAATGTTTCCTTTCTCTCATCTAAGCTAGTTCCTAGTCACATAAATTTGGGAAATATTATGCTGATGCTACACTGAGGAAACATTTGTAAAATGAAAGTAACTTCAAGACTTGAAGTTATTCTGAGAATTTGTAGACATTAAAGGTCTTCAAAAATGTTTACAAAAGTTTTGATCTCAGAATAGTTCCAATCTAAGTACGTGTCTTGTGAAATGAACTAAATTACTCATGTGGTTTCAATTGATATTTTTTAATTGTTTCTTTTCTGCAAATGTTACGTATTATTGCCCTACTGTTTAAGTGGTTTCTGTGGTGAAGATGAAATTGTAAATAATATTAATAGATGTTGGATGTTTTCAGTAAAAGTGAACTTAGATTAACCTTACAAGCAAGCAAAGCTAAATCATAGTATTTAAAATGAGATATGGGAGACATAAGTCGTAAATGTTTTCTAATTACTCCCTCAAGGACAATGACTGAAAGAAAAAGAGAATTCAGTTTTTCTGATCTGTAGGAGCAGTTTGCTTGCTTAGGATCTCCCTGCAGCCTTTTTTATGCTAGTTGCAATAAAACAAGAGTAAAGCTGCTGAGGAAATATGTTTTAGGGAAAATAATGTTTTCTAAACAGTTTACCTTGTTTATGAATTGATAAGGAAATGATGGTATCTATATCTTGCAGATTTGTTCCTCCTTTTGCTTCACATGAATCAGCAGAAAATTTTCAGGAAAGTTATCAGCTAAGCTTGTATTTTCTTATTGTGCAGGGATTTTCCAAGATATATCCTAATAATCAGTGAAAACAAGAGATTAAGAAAAAAGATTGTGATGTCCCTTCAAATCATGCTTGATTTTGCATCTATCCTCTGGTATCTATGGATTTAAGGACTTGGAAAGTAGAATCATAGATGTATAAAGATATATTTATATCCTGTTCTTGAACAATTGTGGCCTTAGGCACTTCTGCTTACAGAATAAGCACTCACCAGATGGCCATGTGTCAATCCAGCTGTTCTCTTCAGCATGAATTCTTTTGAAGGTGCTGTGTCCCAGGACAAATTTGGTGAAAGGCATATTAAATGTTACATAATGAAGGTAGGATTAAGGAGAAAGTTCTTATTTCTGTTCTTAAGCCATCAGGTGTGCTGAAATAGTTAACAGGCTTTTGGGTTGAAATAAAGTGCAATGAAATAGAAATTCTGTGATAAGAAAGGATGACTGCCTTGCCATCTTTTTATTTTATTTGTATTTGTTTTCATGAGACCCAAGGACTGGAATCAAATTACATAAATAAAGTTTAAAATCCAGGTTAATATATAAAAAAATGCATAAACTGCATATTATTTGATTTCCTAACTGGCATTTGAAAGTAACATCTCTAAGAAACCCAAATTAGGTAGAACAATCATAGACAAAAGAGGTTTTTTTAAAACAGAAATTCTACCTTGTTACTCTCTTTAAAAAATAAGCTGTTGACTGGAATGCCAGAACTACAGGAAGAGCAAAAGATTTTGAGTGCAGTGGTGGCAGAAATGACATGTGAACCACTTGAAGAATGGAAATACAGGAGGCATGCTTTGGGTCAGTTTATCCAATGTGAGTAGGATGTACTAGTGTTAGAAGACCAATAAGGAGCAGAAAAAGCAGAGTTATCACTCAAGCTGGACAAGCTAGTCCTACACTGAGCAAGTGTAGGCTCACCAGGCTGTCCTACAAACATGCTGCCAGGACATAAAGTACTGGAGATGCTGTTAAATGTAATTGCACAGTACATTGGGACATCCCTGGGTACCTGTGTTTTGCAATTGCTCTGACTTGAACAGCCCAGAGTTTTTACAGTGAACTGTGTCCATGATGATGCATCTTCTGGAGTCTTGACATGGTGCTGTCTCCATTGCTATTGTCTATTTTAAATAAATTTTCTTCCTTCTGTGTAAGACAGACTAGTTAATGTGTGGCAGTCAAAAAGATCCTGGGAAGTGTAAGAAGATGTACATTAGAGTTTATTCCTGCCATCACATAGCCAGACTGTGGACTCATTTCTGTAAAGTGAAACTTGGTGACTGACTTTGCCCTGTTTTAAATAGCAGTTAAAATTCTGGTGGAGATCAGCAGCGTGAAAGGGAAATTGGATAGTAGATGTTTCAAAAAAATCATTGGAAGAGCTTTGTTTCATTTTCTGTTTTGTATACTTTCCTGAATTCCTTTCACATTGGAAAAGGGGGACTGATTATTGGATATCTTTCCACCCTTAATTATGATTGCCAGGTTCTTCTTTTGAAGCTCTTATTTAATCACCTTCATATTATGTCGACTAATTTCTTCAAGATCTTGGCTTTTTTTCAAAAACTGTTGGGAATATTCTCGTTAGAGAAATGCATTCTGTGGTTCACTTAAAACTTGATGCAAGGCATCAGCTCTTGTAACATGATGAAGTTCATCCATAAGACACATAAGATTTTCTATTCCTTCCTGGTTATATAGTCAATTACTGCTGTTTCATCCTAGCCATGTGCTGTACCTGGGTCTCTCTTTTGCCTCAATTAATCTGTCAGAATCAACTTTATTATTCCAGATGTCAAAACTCCTCCTAAACATCTTAATTGCCTTGATGAATAATAGAAAGAAGTTACCTTCACTTTTAAAGATGGTGTCTGGTTATCTAGTAGATGAGATCCATGGTGTTGCTGTGGTGTCATGTCCCAGAGTGCTGTTTCAGTTATGTTTATGATTTGATATAGAAGCTCTCTCTGTATATAATTATTTTAAGATATCTTTTGATGAGATATTAGGAGACATCTGATTGGCCATCATAAACATTATATTTTCACTCCAATATGTAACACATCTTAGATTGCCTTTTAAGAATTTTTTGTGGTGATGCTTATAATTATTCCTCTCTTGATTTATTTGTCTTTTACTTTATCTTAAACAACAGTTTTTCACCCACTGTGTTTTTCAAAGAAGAGATGTGATTTTAAACAGCGTGTTTGTGATTTTGTCTGGAATAATGTGGTAACTTTATATATTCCAGCAGAAAGTTTGCAGTTCTCTCTCCTTACAATTTTTTTTTACATTTGGTCCTGACTTAAAGTAAGATTAAATAATAACATTTAGTTCTCTGGACTAGATGAAAGTATCTTTGTGAATTAATTCTGCATCAGTAACAGCTTGATTTCAGAACAAGTATTAGTGTAGTTGAAATTAGAGGTTGCCTTGATATTCCAAAAGCCATATTGTATGAAAAAGCCCATCAGAGAAAAAGCTACTTAGTCTTTGAAAATTACTGCAGGAACATACTTTTTTGTAGGAAGACAAACTTGTTGACAAGCTAATTTTCAAGCTCACTGAAGACACAAATATTTAAGAGCTGCCTTACTGCTTCCTATGTCACCAAATATTTACAGGGTCTGTAAGTTCTCTTGAAGTAATGCCAGAATATTTTCTAGTGCTCTCCTGTATTTATATAACATTGTGCACTTTGAAAGTTCTTTAAAAAATTGCACCATATGCCAACATATGTGAAGCTGATGATTTTTTGTCTTTTGGTTTGGCATGCCTCTGGGCTGCTTCTCTCTAGATTTCCAGTTGTCCCTAGGCACTGATACGCTGGTCACTTCTGTATTACTTCTGCCCTTGAAGTTTCAACTTCAGCTCCTGGGGTCACCCTGACCCATAGGATGACAGAGTAATTTGGGTTGTAAAGGACCTCAAAAGCTGTCTAGTCCAACCCCTAGCAGGAATCTAAGGCAAGGTCAGTGTGGCATTAATACAGGTTCCTCAGGGCTTTAGCTGGTCAAGTCTTGAAAACGTTCAAGGATCAAAACTGCACAACTTCTCTGGGTGATTTGATCCATTACTTCACTGTGCCTATGGTAAAAATGTGCCTTCTTATACCAGTCAGAGCTGCTGTGAATTGCTTGGCTCTGTCTATTTTGTGTTCTCCCCTGTATGATCTGATAAACTGCTGTTAGGTACTCCCGTAGCAATCACTGCTTCAGTCAGAATGAGCCCAGCTCCTCCAGCTGGCTTGGTGGCCTTCCAATAAATTTAATCTAGTTTGTTGATGTCAGTGTTTCACTTTGGGTCTCAAATCTGCTTACAGATGCAGGCTAATGACTGGTGAATAGAGGGGAATAACCTCTCCTCTTGTTCTACTTGTGCTCAAGTCAGTACAACCAAGGCTGCCCTTCTTTACTGCTAAGGCCCACTGCTGACTTGATCTTTTTCATGTTTTTTTTCCTTCCCTAATTTAGCGGTAGGATGCTATTTGCAGCATTGCTTAGTTCCATAGTGAAATCATGTTTTAGTAGAAATCAGGCTTTCCTTTGTAAGACTGCATATGTGAGTACCGGTTAGTGAAACTGATAAATAGATGACACCAGACTACAAAGGGAAGGACGTAAAAACTTTTGAAGAAAGTTTTTTTCACATGCTCAATAGAAATGTGAATGTTCCTTTTTATTGATGTTTTAATTGATGGTCTAACTTTATCAGAAATTCAGATGGTTTAGAAGGTGGGTTTTGCAAATCAGACTACAGTCAGTTCTTTTTATTCAAGGTGGAAGTGGATTGGAATATTTTGAATACTGAGGGAAAAAATTATTGAATAAGGAATGGGAGTGATGGATGAATGTATAGAGAACCACTGTACATTCAGCTAGATTTACTGGTCCAGGCACTGTACTGGTCAGAAGCAGCAACACTGCAGCTCTCTCCTTTATGTTAGTGCAAGGCAGGAATGCCAGTAGAGATGCACAGGGCCAGGCTCAGGAGATCAGAGGGTGCTGAATACAAAGCAAGAACTGGAAGAAGGGAGAATGGTTGGAGCAATGCCAATGTGACTCATCAGAAGAAAATTATAGGGTTTAAAAAGTAGGATCCAAGAATTAGAAATAAAAAATAGGAAGATAGGATAGGATAGGATCCAGGACTACAAAGCAGAAGACAGGATCAGCAGCCAAGAATGAGTCTGAGGTAGACTGGCTGCAGCTCCATAATGAGAAGCCCAAGGGAACTGTGGATCTCATTATATACCTAACATCTAATACAAGAGCAGTGCAAGAATTAATCTCCTGAGGGACAGCTGTGTGCCACGTGATAGCTAAAGCAGAATGGGCAAAGGCAGACCTGGCTGGCTGTACCTCAATTGTCTTGATGGATCTTGACAGGAGTGACAAATGTAAACACAGATTATTGAGCTGGCTATGTATAAATTACATAAAAGGGCAGATTAATCATAGTCTTCATCTTGAGTTTGTGTGTATGCAAGATAAAGATAAACATACATTGTATATACTCATTTGCGTGTGGTATTTTGTAAAAATGTCTGAAATTTTTGCTTTATATAAGTCTAATGTAATTGTTGTAATTATTAGTAAGTATTTGGCTTTATTTTTAATGGCAGACTTCATTAGGCAGCCATTAACAAAAGTTTTAGAAAGAATCGAACAATCCAGTAACATTCATTCAAATCATGTGTGGTAATAACTACAATTTGCAATGCCTTTAGAGGTTGTGAATTCACACCAAGAGGTATAGAATGTTTCAAATTTCTGTGTTCTGGCTGCTTGAGAGCTTTTGTTAGTGAGTCAAAGAGCTATTGAAATAGTCCAGAATGGTTCTTTAATCTTCTGGTAGTAGCACAATAGACAATTGTCTGAAACATCCTCCCGACATTTTGATCACTGAAAACATTGACCAGATTTCTATGTCCCTATGTAAATGCTAGCAAATAAAACCTAATGAGTAGACTATACAAAAGAAAAGATAATAAAATAAAAAGATGTTTAGAAATCACTGACAATGTCAATTGCCTGGACAACTGCATGACTGTATAGTCCAAGATGGAAGACTCGTAACAATAGAGTAAAGCAACATGGAACACTTTAAAACTCCCTTTGAACTAGAAGTTTCCAAACCAGTTTCTTTGCAGAAATAAGAGCATCAATGTCAGACGAGTTGCAGCTCTATGTGTCCTGTCAGCCATTTACTGGTAGTTCACAAAGAGGTCAAAATGTTTGCAGAGGTTATTGTATTAGAAAGCAGAGTAGGTATTTGTTTTTCAGCTTTAATAATCATGAACTTGTCAATAAAGGACAGTAATCTCTTGAAGTTAAAAGGCATAAGTACTAACACCTTTTGTTAAGTTCTCCAGCTGATTATTCTACTAACACAGATAAAAGTGCTTTTAGAAACTTTGGAATACTTTTTTGATAGAATCTGTAATAATAATATTTTTCTCATTCTTCAACGCTGCAAAATAGGACAAAACCATCTTACTATTAAAATTTTAAAAGCAGCTTTTAATCAATCCCTCTGCTTTCAGCAGACTTCCTATTTTTGAAGCAGCTTGAATAGGTTGGGTTGACTGCTCAATGAGTCGTAAGCTCCAGAATGTTGCCTTTACTATATGAGTCTTTATTGGGGTGGAAATGAAAATTTAACCATATTCCAACAAAAGAGGCTTGTCTTTCCAGCCTGGGGAAAGTCAGGAGATAATTTTCCTACTGTCATGGCTGGTATGTAAAAAAGAAAAAAAAAAGAATCTGAAAGAAACCTTTTAGCTAATCTTTATAGTGTGCAGGTCCATTTCACCACACCCTGACCACCTAATTGTTCAACCCAGGGAGGTGTGATGCTCATTGCTGTCCTTGCACTCGTGCTTTCTGCTGAGGGGATGTTGGAGCACACAGGGCAGGTGCTGGAGCCGATGACTGAAATCAGCAGCCGTGCTGATGCAGCCATGGGGGCTGCGGTTCCCTGCCAGTGTGCAGTCAGATGGTGCAAATCCTACAGCACAGGACACGGGCACAGCACTGCAGAGGGATGGGAAATGGTATCTGTTTTTCAGATATAATGGGGAGATAGCACTTGGTTAAAAATTATTTTTCAGTCCAATAGTTGATCTTGTCATACAGTGGGTGACATTTAGAAAAAAAGAAAGTGAAATTTGGAGGAAGAAAGGAAGGAAGTATGTGAAATACATGAAGATGTGATGCCTTGGGGCAGCTTTAACCAAACAAAAACTGAAAAAGCATTAGCAAAAAGCTGAAAAAATGGTTGCATTTTACAGTTGAAGTATATGACATGGAAGAACCAAATACTTTTGAAATAATCAATATTTGCACAGTGGAGGTGCAAGTTTACTCTTGAGGCAGTCAGCAAAGAAGCAATTCAAAAGCTGCCTGGTATAGAACTGCAATTTAAGAAGCAAATTCAAAACTAAAGTGTAAGCATGGCATCTGTCAGACAAGCAATATGGTTCCTTTGGTCTTCTGTGCTGGAGTAATGGAAACAGCAACGTGCAATACCCTACTGTAATCAGTTTCCTAAACAAAATTAAGTCAGATATAAGGTTAGAAGTACACCTAAGCAGCAGAATAAAAGTAATTAGGAGCAGTTAATGGGTAAATATAAGGTATCTGAACTTTGTCCAGCAAGAAAGACAATTTAATTTCATTTACTATATGTTTCCTTGGTAGGCAGTTGTCAGATGCTGAGACTGTAACTCAGACAAGGTATAAACAAAACCTTTAAAAAATATTGTATATTAAGACATTCCAATTTAATGAAAAGATCAATTAACTTTCCCAGTTTTAATCTTAAAACATCCTGAAGCTGTAACAGGCAAATAATATTTCAGTGACATCTGTCTCGACAAAAAGCATTTGATGGGAAATACGTTTATGTACAACTGAGGAAAAAGAGACAAGGTAATGATTTGATGGTCTTTTTCACATTATATTTCTAAAATTATTTACTTTTAAGTTGTTTTTCTTGCCAAAATAATTCTCAGTCTTCACAATATATCACTAGATTATTACTATTGCATTGGCTAAAAAAAAAAATCAACACAATAAGAGTTTTCTGTTTATGGAAATGTCTGATTTGTTATATACACCACATTGCTAGGCAGTAGTCTAAAAACTGACATTCTCTAGGTGTGGAAATGAAACAGAAAATCAAAACCACATGGTTTTGACACTTTGTGTACTGCAGAATGGCTCTAGAATAACTTTGTGCAATGCTGATTCCATTTGCCCCTTCATGTTTGATTTGGAAGGACTCATTTCCATGGGCTGCTGGGCAAGCTCAGTGTAGGATCTGCCGGCCAAGGCCTGTTATTCTATGAGCCACCACAGCTAATTATCTGTCCCCCAACTGCAATAGGATCAGCAATTCCGTCAATGACTTACACGTGATGCTGTGTGAAGCAGAGCCACGTCAGCGATGCCACACCAGCTCTGCCACGCCAGCTCTGCCACGCCAGCGGTGTGCCCAGCACCGTGGCAACAGGACCCCTGACCCCTGCTTACACAGGCATTCGTGCCTTGGCTGTCCCTTAGCTTGGTGGGAGCCAGTGGCAGGGTGGCCATGGCAGCACAGGGTTTGGCACAGCGGTGACATCTGCCTGGGGGCTCAGATGGCGCTGAAGGCCTGAGGGTAGCTCTGTGTTGCCTTTTCCATAGTGTGTGATGGTAGCCCAGTACACCAGGCTGTACTTTCCACTTGGTAGCTTTAGACTAAATCACCAGAAACCACATTCATAACTTTGTCTTAAATGAAGAATCATCCTAGGGAAGGTTAGGTGGGGAGATAGGACTCGATATATACACATTTCTCTAGGTATAATTATTTTTTATTTGTCTAAAGGGCTAAGTAGTTGCTCTTTCAAAAGGAGTTGCTGAAAAGGACACTCCTTTTATTCTGGTATAATGTTCCGTTATCTCTGATGATCAGGACAGCTGTTTAATCATTGCTTTTACATTCCAAATTGAATATATAATTAATAATATGCACTATCTTCTTCATCAAACAAAAACATGAATGGCATCAATAGAACCTGTCAGTAAATATTTAAACATTTGGACATCGTAATCACAGAGGTACTCTGAGTTTATGAGTGGCTAAGTTCAGTTTCACACTTAAAGGCTGGGAGGGACTTGAGTGGTTGTTGATGAACACAAGTGTGGTAAATTAGTATAGATCAGAAAGAATGATAAAGATCGGTGTGGAATGTGCAACCATTTTTGTAAGTGTGGAGCTATCACTATGATTGGTCGCTCTCAGCAGATGTACAGTCTAACTTGCATGAGCATTTTTGTCTTGTTCATTTCTACATCTTATAATGAGCAAAATAATTTACTATTTCTACGTGTAAAAATAATTTATGAGGAAAGGCACTGAATTACTGTTTTGAAATCCTATTTAGTTACTGCACAGTCTTTCAGAATATTTCTCAATGTAACATTCCTTGCAAGAGAACAGAAACGAATGATCTGTGCAGTTCATGAAAGACAGTTCTTCTAAAACTATAAAAGAGGGACCAATTTAACAGCTAAACCTGGATACCCTTCTCTTCTGCGGTACTACACAGGTCTGCCATTTTACATTATGATTTATTTTCTCCACGTGGCTAAATACAACTTTGCTCTCTCCAAGAGTTCAACGAGCCACTGATGTGTTAGGTAGATTATTTTTTCCCATTATTTTCTTTCAGTTCTGTCTGTGCTGCTCTTCGTACCTTTCTGTACTCTCTTATTTCCAAAAAATCACCTGGTGATCATTGACAGTTAATCTTGAAGTACTATTTTCCTGAAAAGATTACCAGTAGCAGCCCATCAGATTTCTGTATACACAGAAATGCCTGTATATAAAGAGAAGGAAAAATATCTTTCTGCTATTTACTATATTTGCATAGAGTGCCAGGCAGAGTGGCACTGATTTAGCATTAATTTAGAGCTAATGTGTAACAAAAACAAATATCCATTGTATTTTTTTCAGATCTAACCTGAACACTGCTGCACGATACTGTCTATGTTGTATGGGCTTACTGCTGATCACCAGTCACCTGCCAGTTCCCTGTTTGATGTTAGTGTTAACAAGCACAAATACCTTTGTAATCTTTTCGTTTCTGAGGCACATGTACATTTTCCCTACAAATTACCTCTAGTCCAGTCCCATCCCTTCAGACTTCCCAGCCCAGCAGTTCAGCAAGATGCATGTTTGTGTGCACAGCTGCAACATTGCTTTGTCTTTTGATTTGATAATCTTATCCATCTATTTACTTGGGGGAAAAAATTAACATTTGTTAGTTAGAAGTTCTTGTAAACAGGCTAGGTCCCAAAAGAGACTTGTACTTTATAGATAGCATGCAGCACATTCTGTCTCCTGTTTAATCTTTCATGAGCTCAGTAATCATAGACAAGTCACTAATCTCTCTGCTTTCCTTTCTACAATGGTGAAAGTTGTGCTAAGAATATTCTATGAGGGTTTAGATGTCTTTTCTAAGCTCTGTGAAACTTTTGGACGTGCTGGAAGTTTTATACAAGTTGAAACTGAGGAGCTATCTTGACTGGGATAGCAAAGCAGAGTAAAATTAATAGATACCAAGACATAACTTCTAGTCTGTATCAGGGAAAAACTTCATTTCTAAAAGTTCAGGCAATGTGGTGACAAAGGCAGTTTAGATAGCAGGAGGGACCAGGTCCGTAGCTGATGTGTGGTAACAGATCTGTCACAACAACACCGTATCTTTGTCCCTTTCCTCTTGCAGTATCGGTCAGGGCGGGACCCCCATCGAGGCTCAGACAATGTTTCCAACAAGTCCTCGGACAGCGATGTCAGCGACGTGTCGGCCGTGTCGCGGACCAGCAGCGCTTCCCGCTTCAGCAGCACGAGCTACATGTCCGTGCAGTCAGAGCGTCCGAGGGGGAACAAGAAAATAAGGTGAGCATGATGAGCTATAGCGTCACCACTGGTGTGTAATTTTAGTAATGGAACACTTATCAATATTTGTATTTGATATTAGCATTTTGCCTAGAATGACATTTGCAGGGATATTCCAAAATACTCACTTAAATGTCTTTTTTATCTAATGCTTCTTGTAGTCTTCATGGAATTTGTTTTTAGCCAAGTTTTGTCATCTTGGTTTATCTAACATACACTGAAATACCAAACATATGCTGTCAGCAAGCATTAGACACGCTTTCTGAAAACCATTTTGTAAAATATACTTAATATGGCTGAAAAGACAGTTTAACTTGAAAATTGTGCCAGCAGAGGTATCTTATTTTGCTTTTAAATAGAACGGTGAACTTTTATAGATGTATTATTTAACACTTACACAGACCAATTCAATTTATTTAATACTTACACTAGTCCAATTTAACTGTAGGTGTACAGTCATTGAGCTGCTCTTCAATAAGATGTACACTATGTATTCCAAAACACAGCATTTTCTGTGCCTGCACCCTGTGTGCACTCAGAGGAGCTTTGGCTTTCATTTGGTGCACAAGTGAAAGACAATTTTTTAGAAGGTGTAACCCACCTCCATCACTGATAGTAATTCTCAGAAAATTGTCCTCTTAAAAGAAAGCATTTACTAAAGTTAAGCATGTGCTCATATGAGTATTGTTAGGACCACATTGTTTCTGTCATACGTTTCTTTCTAAATGTGAGGTATTGCCATGCAAGATTTATTTGAATAAGGACTTACTAAGAAAATGTTCCAAAGCTCTATAGTGTAGGCTGGACTCCTAGCCAGCATAACTTACATTATGTCTGCTTCTATTCTTTAGTTTTAATTTCATTTCTTTTGCACTTCCTTTCTTCATGCATGCTCTTCTCCTAACTTTAATTTATTCTTTTCTTTTTTCTTTTTGCATGCCTTTTTCAATTTTTGTTGACTTCAGAAGGACAAGAGATATAGAGGGGAAAAAAGAGGGAGGGCTGGAAGGGGATGAGCAAGATGAAGTATTTCCTGAGGAGGAAGAAAAAGAGGAGGAGGAGGAAAAAGCAAAAGAGCAAGAAATAAATGAAAAAGGGGAAGGGCAAGAGGTGACAGAGAACTGTGATAAGGCGGAGATCAAAGAATCAGGGCATGATGAAAAAGCTCAAGAAGACCAAGCTGAGGAAGGGAAAGAGGATGACAGGTAAAATATATTTCTGCCTATATAGGTCTATTCTTTCTCCTGTAGAATACCAGTACCCTGCTTGTCTTCCCTTTTTATTCCCTTTGCTTGCTTGCTGCCTGTGCTCTCTGCAGCTCTTTTTTTGTTTGTTTTTGCTTTCAGTCATCATGCTTTCATATTTAATCAAGTTTCATTCTCAGCTTCAATGAACTTGTTCTGCATACCAAATGAGGCAGCACACCAACTTGACGCATTAATATGCATACAACTGCAGCATATTATTTTTTAAATTAGTTTAGACTAAAGTTTGGGTTTGACTGTAATAAACAGTAGAAATTTTAAGCTTTTTTATTATATTTCCTACTTGCAATATTATTTCATGGAAAAATGTTTTGTTGAGAGAAAACTCAGCAATATCAAAATTATCTTTACTTATATTTATGACCATACTGAAGAAGCAAATTTGGATTTTTTGCTCAGTCCTCTTTGTGACACATACTGATTAACAATCAATGTGGATAAAGCAGAGTCTTCCTTTTACTTTTTTTGTTCCATGTGAATAACTGTCAAGGATTGCTGTATTGTGGAAGGGTCATGCACTTCAGCTGCTGTGTTATATATAGAAAGATTGCAGCACCACTGGCTCTGGTTTTATCAGATAATATTCTAGAATTACACATTTTGCCACAAATCCTTAAAACGATGTAAATTTCTGACATTTTGTATTGAAAAATCCATGTACGTTGCGTTGAGAGATACAACATTGCTTCTTTCTTCATTAGAAAAAATGAGTTTCAGATTTGATGAATATTCTTGAACCCATTCTCAGTCACACAAGAATGGCAGAAAATCTCACAAAAAATACATTTTTTTTTAACCTGGCAATTCTGCACTACCTCTAAATAACTTATGCCTGTAAAATTGTGCTCATATACATTAGGGAAGCACAGAACAATCCATGGAAATCCATTTTGTTTCCTTGCTATAAACATGTACATGTTTGTATGTGCTCACATACATAACATACTCAAAACAAAGAGGATGCAAAGAGAGAATCAAAATGCCTTGTGTATAGTCTTGGGTGATATGAACTAACATAGCCATACTACTGCTTTTATATGTTGTGCCATCATTCCTTCACTCACGTTCATGCATTTTAGATTTTAGCAAAAACAGTTGTTTAGAGCCAGCTGTCTTTAAGAGTGCCTTGGCATATGTGTTTCAGGGACTGTTGTATGGTAGTGTGCCAAAGGATTATTTAAAGACCTTTTTCTCTTCCATTTCCCACTAATTTCCCAGTCTAATGGATCTGGAAGTCCTTCCTTTCAAAAACATGACTCTGTCCCTGGTTTCTAGATTTCACTGAAGCTGGTCTTCAGCCAATATGCTGTCCCCCATAGAAAGTAAAGTCCTTTTTGAAAACCAGCTCCTTGTTTCCTGTGCCAGCTTGTTCTTCTGGTTGCTAGCTGCTCTCTGCCTTCAGGAAGAAGTGACACAAGTCAGGAGTCTCTACTCTATAAAGAAACAAGATGTTATTAAGTGACTGTTGTGTAGTGACTTTTGTTTGTGTTAGATTTTGGCTCCCTTCATGGAAATCAGTTTCCAATATTATTTCCCCACTTTGCACATTTTGACCACTTTTATTATGCAAGTTGTGAATAAACATAAAAGTTTATATTCGCCTTCCTTTACTATGGTGAGTCAGTGCTCATTTTCTAGCATTGTCTGAACATTTTTCTAGGGTAAGAATCAAACAGAAAAACCAGATTGATTCCTGGATAGGGGCAGCTATAGGTATGTATACACATTTACATACACACATAGTTGTGTCTCATTAACATACTGAAATATTATGCCTTGTGTATTCAGTGGACAAGCCTGAAGGCAGGATCAATTGTCAGCATTTTTGAAAATTTTTTTGAAATTTTTTTTTGAAAATTCAGTGCCTCCTGCTCTTCTGTCTGCAGTTTTTAAAGTAACACACACTTGGCAATTTATAAGATAATGACTTCAGCTCCCAAAAAAAGAATGTTTTCAGACACACTACAAATATTAAAAGTAACCAAACATATCAATTAAACATATCAATAAGTATTTGAGACACCCAGCAGAACAAAGGCAGCCAATTCTTCCTTGACAGAATAATAGTAAATTATCATGTAGTTCTTGAGATCTTGGGCATCAAGGAATGTTATATTGCAGAAGGGAATTTTCAAGATATTTTTTACTTCAGAGATGCATCTCTAGTTGGACAGCAGTCACCTTTCCTCTGGGCACAGTGGAATGCAGGAGCTGCTCACAATCACTCCATCATAAAAAAATTACCTTGTTAAGGATATCTCATACCTCTAGATGTTACTGTGTTTATATATTTTATGAGTAATGGTAATAGTCCCACTAAAGTCTTCAGTCTGCTAAGATCATGGGTGGGACTGTAAACACAGACATCCATCACTAATTCATCCCATGCCTGTTTCAAAGAGTACCTTGGCACAATAAAAGACATTAGCTTCTGGAGCACTGGAGTACATTAAATCAATTTATCTTTTTTTTTGGCTGATATAGTTGCAGCATCAGATTTTGCCTCAATTAAACCTTGTAAAACCAAACTTTGGCATATGCTTAACCTGTAGGGAAAACATAGTGGTGTTCTTTCTCTGCAGTACATGTTAGCAAACAAAGGGTGGCTCCAGCTTTGCTGTTGAGTAATTATTATGTAGAGTTCACCGACTTTTTTTCTTACTCCATCTCCTTGATAATCTCAAGGCCAAAAATAAAGGCTTCTTAAATATAATCTTTGATCATTAATACCTTTTATTGAAGGTAATCTGTTTAAGACTCCTCTGAATTTTATCCTTTCTTAATGTTTTTCTAAATACCAATCAATTTTCTAAATATCCTAAGCATTAATTCTGATAGTCACAATAGTTTTGTTTTACCATGTGAATACACAGCAAATGTAGTCACAGATCAGGATTTCACTGTTGAAATACAGTAGAAAAATACAACTTCTGTTCCAAGCACACAGAGTCTAAAGTAACATGAAGTAACATATGAGAGGGAAGCATGGAAGAACAAAGAAATGTTCCACAGGAGATAGGTACAACACAGCGTTGGGGACATCTTGACAGCAGAGAATGAATGCTAAGAGGAGATTTGAGGAGAGAAAATAAGGTATCTTTGTGAATGTTTCTGGAGAGCTGTTTTCAAGCATTCAACACAATGGGGACAAATATATGAGGTGCTGCTAAAAATACCTCAAGTGGATGAGGGGCAAGTTTGATCATCAGGAATTGATCTTTCAGTCTTGAATGTGAGACAATAAATATGATAAGGAACGAGTGCTAAGATGTTAGGAAATAAGGATGAATTTTTTCCAGCTGTGTAAAAGAGAATGTAACTTTTTACTGATGTGTGGAGGAAGATGAGACAATCAAATAGAAAGGCTATGAAGCTTACCTTTTCTCTAGTATCCTGGAAGGGATTATTGGGTAAATTGCCAGGGCTGGAGAAAAGCTTTGCAGTATCTGTCATTTGAAATGGTGAGAGAGTGGACAAAGAAATCGTCTGTGTGGGTGGGCAGAGATGGGAAATAAAAAGCGTGCGCAAGTCACAAAGTTTTGCTATGTATTTGGAAGGAATCAGTGATATCCCATTTGAAAAAAGGAAGTGAATTCTAAAAGATGGTAGAAGGAATAGATTTGATAAAGTAAGATGGCACAACCAAGAAAGGAAAATTTGTAGTGGAAAAATTCAACTGGGATGTAATTTTGCAGAGCACTTAAAAATTCAAGAAACAGTGCAATGTACATTTTTGAGTAATGTATTTCTTCAGACACAAAACCTTATCTCTTTGTAAAGGTTCTTCAGGCTTTTTATGCCCCTTCCATTGTTAGATATTAAGATTCATTTCAAATTTACTTTCTAGTTCTTGTTCATTTAGTAAAAAAAATACTTTAGAGAATATAGTTTGTAGGTTTTAAAACTGATTCCTGGTGAGTATTTGTTCCTTAGTTTATCATTAAGCTGTAATTTAAGTATTTCAGGTTTATGACCCTCCCACTGTGACTGCAGCTATTAGCAGTTAAATGCAGTATTTTTCTGGAAGAAAAAGCATGTCAATGCAGTCTTTTCAAACTCCTTCACAGGGATGGAAGCCAGTAATGGTTTTGAAAGTCCTTATTCTGGTAAAAATATTAAAAACTGTACAAAAGATAACAGACACTAAGAACCCATTTTCAGTGTGTATGTGCTGTTTGGTTTTTTAAAGCTATTTCGAAAATATTTCAATGATTGCTTCAACTGCACTACTAGATGAAAGAAGTTAATAGTACCCAACCTTTGTAGCCAAACAGGCCACATGTTTGGAAGAGAAAACAGTAGCCTGAGACTTTCCCCACTGCACGATCAGTCTTTTAGCAGAATTGCTGTGCAGGTATTCTGTGCTTCCAACAGAGATAGATAGATAGATAGATAGATAGATAGATAGATAGATA
>VWZV01017471.1:44131-88232 GCA_013397155.1 Irena cyanogastra
AGGCTTTTCTTGCTTGGACATTATGATTGGACAGATATGGCTCTGTCTTAGTGATGTATGTTTTCACTCTTTTTACCTGAGCGTTATTTTAATAGAAGAGTGCCAAGATTCTGTAAAATTAATATATTCCTAAAAAAGTACTTCATTAAAAATAATGAATAAGCTTATCACTTAGCCTTCCAAGAAGCAAACATAAACTCCTTCATATTATTTCTTAGAAGTATTTCTAAAATGCAGTTGCTGGATTTGTGCTATTGCCTTTGAAACACATTGCCAGGCCCATGTAGCAAGTACTGTACTTTATCTAAGGTTAAGGGGCCTAGTGCTGGTCTCACTACTGTGTGCTTAATAGCTATGGAAAGATAATGCTCCAGCAGTTGGGCATTGCCCATATATCTGATTTTAATGTTTTTTGACCAAACATCTGGACATTTTCAGTAATTTCTGCACCTGTGTGGTGTTCATACTTCTCTTGAAGTCCATAAGGTGCTAGCTAAACAAGCTGAGAGATGTCTCATCAGGTAGCCCCTAGCAGGAAATCAAATTTCCTTACAGATACCACTGAGAGCCCAGAACTTCCAGATAGCAGCCATAACATAAACATGATTCCTATGGAGGCCCAAGGTGAAAAAGAGGAAAGTTGCTTCAAACTTGCATGGTGTGCCATGTACACATAGTCTCAGCAGGGACATTTGGTCATAGACCTGCCTTTTCCAGCTCAGAAAAACAAAGGTTTCAGGCTCGTGTTCAGAAAGATGTGAGACATCTTTCCTCACATTTTCTTTTTTATGATGGTCTTAAGTTTTCTGTATGCTTTTATAATTTCCCCCAGGGACCAAAAGTGACTCAAAGTCATTTTGTCAAAGTGACAGAAGTCAGACAGGCAAGATCATGATGTCCCAGATAATGTCTCTTTGGTTGAAATAATTACGGCTTCAGATCTCTTGTCTCATGTCCGTTTAGTTCTCAGTCCCAGAAGATCAATGCAGAGACATGCTATGAATTTTGGACATGTTAGCAGTGCCTATTCTGACCCTGATTTTTCAGAGTCCTCAAGCAACCCGAATTTACAAGGGTGAAGGAAATGTTTGAGTTGTTTTATTCTTTAGACAGCCACTGCACATAAACATTAAAATGAGCCTGAGCGTATTTCCTTTGTGACTAATCAAAGAAATACAGCCTTTCATGACTGAAGTATAGATGCAGCTACAGTGAGATCCATATTGCTCACAGCAACTTATTTAAATAAAGCCCTTTCAAGACATTTGGCTCTTCCCTGTGTATTATGTGATTTTTCTCTTAATGTAATCTCAGTAGTGCATCCTGTCCAGTTCACCTATGTCTATCTTCCAAAGTTTTCTAACTGTCAATGAATTTTCTAAATAAGCAAATCTTCATCACAGCAATTTCAATTCAGCAAGATAATAAATCATGGTACTTCTTACCCTCAGGCAAAACATGATGTCTCTTACCTCTGTATATTTTTGAGATTTCAGCCTTCAAGTCTGAATTTTTTCTCACTTTCCTGACTCCGTTTTACATTATTTCTCTGGTGATTTGAGGTCCAGAATACATACTGGATTTAATGTCTGGTTTAGCAATTCACTGCTTGCTTTTCATTTCATAGAGCCCTATTCAACCCTTCAAGAAACAACACTGAGCAGCACTAAGCAAGTCTAGACTGTGACATGGCAGTGTAAATACAGAAAACTGGGCCCTCTCCTCCATCCCTGTTGGAAGACTAATTAAACAGCAGGTTGGAACAGGCACACAACATTTAACTTTCAGGTTAAGTACATGCAAGGTGCATTTCTGCAAGAGAACAGTCTCGATTAAATCAGGTTGCTCATGATCAGTTTTAATTTAGCAAGCTAGTTGTTACCCAGCTTTTACAAACACAACTGCTTCTTTGCCAGGCTGGGTTAGAAAAGATGCTTTCTAAAGTCAAAGAATTTGGATGTTATTCAAAGCTCACTCAGTCTTTGACTGCAATGTACTTTATTGCCAAACCTTCAGAGCTCACATGGACTTCTTTTATTGCCAATGAATATGACAACTGACTAATGCAAGGCTTCTAGACCTCAATTAATTTTCTTGCTAGACTTTTTGTGCATCCACACAGAGTAAAGAACTGGTTTAGTTCACTGTATCAAAGAAAGGGATTTCATCAAAGATTCATTACTGTTAGTAGGGTAATAAAGCTTTTCTGTAACTTTGTAGAGGAAAACTTGAAAATTTTTCTATACTAGATGAATATTGATATAATCTTCATTATAATTGCAATTTAAATTAACGTAGAATATCAACTGTATTTTTATTTTTAAAAATAGCCAATTATTCTATTAGAGAAGGTGAGAACCGTTATCAAAAATCTCTGAAGCTCTGTATAATTTGACTGCTAGTGTTTGGAAACAGCTAGCTGTTACAGTGTTTTTTCTGCATCATTCATTTGCTGTAGCTATGATTTGTAAATAATCTAATGCCCTGATCCCAAATGATTTTGCCATTTGTTCCTATTTGAAAAAATTTTGCTAGAGATTTCATGGAAGAAGTTATACTTCCATTAATTTATAATGATAAAGCTTTACATCTACCAGAAGGGGGAAATACAGCTCAAGTCAACCTGTGTACTGTAGCAGTGAGGTATTCCTGATTTGTAATGAAAGAGACCTTTGAAAAAAGAAATTTCATATCAAAATATTGCTACTTATATTTCAAGATGTGGCCACTAGTTTTATTTGAATAGCAATACACATAACAAAATAGATTATAAACACTGCTCTATTTCCTGTCCCCCCCAACTTTCTTGTTATAATTTCAATAAAATATACCTAATCATTAAGTCAGTCCAGTAGCTATTAGGGATTTATACCACCAATAAGTTAATAGAATAATTTTTGACCAAGTGGAGCTCCAGAAACTAAGTCATTATAATTTTGAACCTGCAGTGTCTCTCTTGGATGTGAATTGGCAGATGAGTACGTGCATTGGCCGGAAGCATTGTTCCCATGGAAATGTTATTTCCTACATCACAGCTGTCCCCATAATGATGTTTTTGTTAAATTTCTTCAGTAAATTAATGAAATAAGAGCATCTCTGATTGAGTTAACAGGTCTATTAAGAATGGCATTAAAATTCATCTCCTGCTTGTAAAAAGCAGTAAACAAAGTCTTCAGTGAGTCTTCCAGTCTCATAGGAGACATATATTAGAAAATATCTTTTACAACAGTTGAAAAATTGTTAAAATCCTTGCCCTAGGACATCACAGCCCACAGCTATACTACACACTTGGCAATGTGGATTTTCACTATTATGGATGCCTTATTTTCATTAGGGACCATTAACAGAGAACTGAGCTGGAAAGAAATAATACTAATTTTGCTTTGACTTTGAAATAAGGAAATAAAGAAACCTGCAAGGTCTGCCAAATAGCTTATGTAAATCTGATTCTCTGATACATATGCTTATGGCAGAGCAATGAGATTACAAGTTGTCATTTCCAATACTGCTGTAAAGATGACTAAAAAATACAAACAACATCCTCAAAAATCCTACCAACAATATATGGTAAAATGGATTGTATTGATATCTTCTCCTTCACATTTAAAAGTATTAGCAGCATTGTAGATTGGAAAAATGCCTCTGCTTCATAACACTGGTTTTAGTAAAGTGTATTCATTGATAAGTGAAAAAAAAATCAAGTTTTTCATTATAATTTTAACCTATCAGTCGTTGAAAGATATAAGATCTGTTACATCTTTACTTATTCTTTGTAGAATAAGTGATATTCTTTGTAATTGGTTAGTGATTACAAAGTCACTGGATATAAAGATTCTGTACTGCTCCCTGTGCTGCTTTCTGCCACAGACTGGTGTGGTTCAGAGCCAGAGCCTGATTTAGAAGACAGTTTTATAAATCTTTAGCAGTTCATTACTACGGCAGAACTTACCAGGTTGGTGTAGAGGGAAGAGGAAGCTGAGTGGCAGCTCTGGGGTTTCTGTCACTGGGACTTATTTCAAGCTGGCATATGTATCATGGTATCAGTGTGGGGTTTTTAGTTTGTGTTTTGGGGTGGGGTTTTGTTTTTTTTTTGGTTTTCTGGCCTAAACAAAGGATTCCTGATGAGATTTAGAACTTACTGTATGAATCAGACAGTTTTTAGAAAATATTTCTGTTTCTGTAGACAAGAATCTGACCACAATGCCTTCCAATTCTGCTACTAATTCAAAAACTGCAGCCAAAGACTGCAGGTTTTTACCTATGGCAACAGGACAAGATTTTCCATTTAGTACATATGTTACAATGAGCATTTATTGTGTCTGCATCTGCTTCATGGAAAATATAACAGCCAAAAATACTATCAAATAGTTCTAAAAATAGTATTTTCTTGTAAGATTATTAAATGCTTTCAAGTCCATCAGAAACTGAGAGGTAGGATGGAACTTCTGACTTGTTTTTCACTACCTAGCATCCAAAAATATTGAGTAAACCAAGTTTTTATCTGGGTCCTGTTTAGACCCAGAACATTTGCCCACAGTGCAGTCCATCTTACCCAGTGCAGGATTTCCAAGCCATTTCCTGTCCCAGGTGAAGTGGCTTCAAAGCAGTTTCACTCCTTTAGGACAGGATTCTTTCGCACTGTGGAGTCTTCCCTCTCCTTAACCCAAACCTCACAAACAGTTTCTTTCCATCTTGGTCAGATATCAAGGGAATGGTGTGCCTAAAGCAGGAGATACCAAGACTAAATCAGAGATCTTCTTGTAAGACCTATTACACTGCTTCTATTCTGTGAGGGTTTCCTGGAAGGCTTTCTGGAATTCCCCTCTGGCTATGCAACAATTCCAGAAAGGATTGTTTTCCAAGTAGCCAATTCTAATAATTGTTTTTTGGAAGTTTCTCTGGCAGTGTTTTCTAATCTCTCAGTACAAATATTGACAAACTGGAGAGAGAAACCAGATAATTTCTGATTATCTCCTGTAGTAAGAACACTTTGAAAGCACATTTTTCCCAGACAGTAATTACACTCTTGGTTTGGAAAACAGGTGAGTCACTGCAAAAGACAGTGAAGATTAATGCCTTTAAGAAATCCAAAACCTTAACACTGCAGTTCCAGAAGGCTGTGTTTGAGCAGCTGTTTTATACTTGCTTACTGTTTTTCTTTAAAAGCATTCAGAAAAAGCCTATGGGCCGTAATTGGGCTGTTGAATATCATAATTTGAAAACAATCTGAGATTTCTAATCTTATCAAGGAATTTAAGGCTGTGTCTAGATCAGTAAGCAAGATAGGGCCAGGACGTAAACAATATCATCTATATTGTTTAAACATCTTGTGTTCTCTTTGGCATTGCTGTGTGCTGGACACACTGATAAGGTGCCCCTGATTCAGTTCAGGGACAATTTGGGACATAGCATAAATTGGGGTCAGTTTCCTCCAGGAAGGATGCCTGATAAAACTCTGGTTTGGGAAGGATGTAAGCTAATGTAAGCTAGCCTGCTGTGTGTATGCAGGCTGTCAAGGACAGAGAACAGGCCTAACACGTTTGATTAACTGCTCTAGGTGTGGCACAGAACTCTTCATTAGCTACAAGGACCATATTAAATTTAACAGAATCATAGAATCCCCTGAGTTGGAAGGCACTCAAAACGATCATCAAAGTCCAACTCCTGGCCCTGCACAGAATAGCTCCAAGAATCACACCATGTGTCTGAGAGCATTGTCCAAACACTTCTTGAACTCTGTCAGGCTGGTGCTGTGACCACTTCGCTGGGGAGCTGTTCCAGTGCCCAACTACTCTCTGAGTGAAGAACCTTTTTGTGGTATCCAACCTAAACCTCCCCTGACACAGCTTCAGGCCATTCCCTTGAGTCCTGTCACTGGGACCACAGAACAGGGATCAGTGCCTGCCCCTCCTCTTCCCCTCGCAAGGAAGCTCCAGATTGCAATGAGGTCTCCCCTCAGTCTCCTCCAGAGTGAACAGACCAAGCAACCTGATCTGCCTCTCATATGCCTTCTCCTCAAGGCCCTTCACCATGTTCATTGCCATCATTTGGGTGCCCTCTAATGCCTTTATATCTTTCCTATGTTGTGGTGCCCAAATCTGCCCCCAGCACTCGAAGCGAGGCTGCCCCAGTGCAGAGCAGAGCAGGACAATCCCCTCCCTTGCCTGGCTGGCCATGCTGTGCCTGATGCCCCTCAGGACACACTTGGCCCTCCTGGCTGCCAGGGCACTGCTGGCTCATGATCAATGTCCAGTGACCCCCAGGTCCTTTTTTTTGGTGCTGGTCTCCAGACTCTTGTTTCCCAGTCTGTACGTACAATCCCCATCCCAGGTGCAGAATCCAGCACTTGTCTTTGTTAAACTTCATAGAGTTGGTGATTTCCCAGACCTCTAATTTGTCTCTCTAATATCTCTCTGCTGAGCCTGTCTGCATTCAAAAGAGTCAGGAGCTTCTCCTAATCTAGTATCATGAGCAAACTTACTTACAATACCTTTGACATCACCGGTATCTGTCAGTCTGGCTCTCCTCAGCTGGCTAACATAGTATATTTTTAAGAATGCTATTTAGTGGCTAAGGCTCTCATACTCCACCATTGGCTTTAAATTACAAATATATACAGATATCTTACTGTAATCTCTTTTATAATGTCTTATTTTTCTCTTGGTTTTTTTGTTTTTGTTTTTTTTAAAGAACTTTCTGCTTTAGCTTTGAGAATGTATTCCTCTAAATTTTATGTATCTTTCCTTTTCCTTTTTTCACTGGAAAACTGAAGTGTCTGAAAAGATATTTACACTGAGACCTGTCTGCAGCTCTTGGTTTCCTCAAGAGGTTTCCTGGATCTTGGAATAGTGCAGGAAGCAACGTTCCTGTGTGAGCTTTGCCCTTCATCCTGCTTTTGTTGATAGTTTGGTGCTCTTAAGCCAAAGGCATAGCCTGGATGCCACCTTCACCCTACTGTTGCTGTAGGCGGTGGGCTGCTACATAGCTGGGGTTCTGTGCTGATTTTGTTCTTCTTTTGGTTCTAATAATGGTATTATTATGTCATTATGCACATATTATTTGGACTAGGATAATTACTTTATTCCCCCTTTTATTTTATTCTCCCCTCCATATTGGAGGAGGCTGTATATTCTCTTTGCTGTGGACATTTTTAAAATTAGTATTATCTTATAAGACGCCTTGAGAACCCTATTTTTACTGCATATCTATTCATTAACTCATACAATTTCATAAATTACTTTTATATAATGTCTGTTTTAAAATACTGTTGAACATATTTAACTGAATGTGTGTTAGATTAGGTTCGTGTATATGTACATATAAAGAAAACTTCCAGTATTTTCTGTTTCCTGTTAAGGAAAAAGGTTGTATGATTTGCTGTCTAAATTTTACTCTGAAGTCAACCTTTCTATTACCTCAGAAAGGAACCAAATCTGACACACAATACCCAGTTTTTCTGAGAATGATCCATTTGTGGCACTGGGGTAGAAGGATGGTTTCTACTGGAGAAGGTATCAAGTATCTGCCAAGAAAAATAAACAAATGAGGGTTTGGATGGCCAGAAATGATTCAGAGTGCTGATGAAGGAGGTGACCACTCTAGGTTTATTATGAGGCACTATAAACCACTCATAACTCTCCTAGTATGTATTTCTCAAAGCTTTTTTGCTAAGAGAGGAATTGTGAAAAAACAAAGTCCCTGCTATGGGATGGTTTTCTCCAAGGGCTGTTTGCTGGTTAGAACTATAGCAAAGATGTCTTCTCTGCTGCTTTTAGAGAAGGGGGAACTCCCAAGCCTTTAATTGAAGAAAATAGTTTTAGAGCTCAACTGGGAAAAAATAGACGTGTGTGAATGAATTTTTAGTATCAGCCATTTTTACTAGTATTTGGTATATCTAAATATACCAAATATATCTTAAATCTAAATCCCTTTTTTCTCATTTGAATTCCCTTTCCTACCTTTCTCAAAAAGTTGGCCAAGAGAAGGTGTCTAACTGAAGCCTACATCATTACTGGCAGGAGTACACAGCAGAACATTTGTGATACAGAAGCCTGTAGACAGCAGCCAAGAAGCAAACTTTAGTAATTGATAGTACTTTCATAGCTAACTGCACAGTGAAACTATAGTGACCGACCTCTTTAAACACGCTGATTTCTTTAATAGGGGCAACCATTGTAATCCATTCCACTTAAATGGAACTATGTATCTTGGAAAGGACACAAAAAAGCACCTCAAAGATACATTCAGCTCAGGAAATGGTGACTTTCTCTTCCATCTAACTTTTACGTTAAAATGCAGAATGTTTCTGTTTCCACTGATGACATAGGACCTTTATTGAATGGTAATATCACTTAAAAAAGAATGCATTAATTAATATTTTCCATATGACAGGAACTCACTGATTTTCTGGGTATTATTTTTTAAAAAATGGATCACTGAAATAGGTTATTCTGCAAGCAGTGAAAAACTTACTTCCCCCACCAGCCTGTATATGCAAATGAGCTTCTACTAGGAGAGATTCAATAATGACTTCTTCTGCAATCTTTCCCCAAAGAAGAATTCATAAGATCTCTCTCCAGGGATCTGTTTTCAAAACTGATTTAGAAATTAAATAGCTTTAGTTTGCTATTGCTCTGTCAAATTTGATCTGATTTTAAAAAAATACTGAAAAGAGAGAGACGTGACTGAAAGCACACATTATCCATATTTCCTTTGAGAACTTGGATTAAAAATAGCATTATTGGATAAGGGGCTCTAATTTTCTGATTCTTAGTAAAATATTGCTTAAGATAAGGTTGAAGATACTAGCTCTTCACAGCCATGTTTTTTCTAGCCCTCTCGTATTTTTTACATACAAGATGATGTTGAAACTGAGAACTAGTTTCTGTGTCCTCTGTTTTCTTTGACTGAATTTTTAGAGGTGTTAGTTTGATAAAAAAGTACAGCATGTGATGTAACATCTAACAAGTTAACATAGTGCTAATAAGACACAGAAATACAAATTCTCTTTTACTGTTTCCTTGCCTTCCTCTTTACCCACGTCCTATCCCACTCCTCCCTTGGTGATAAAGGTACTAATGAGAGTCAGTGTGTACTAACATATAACAACAAAGAGAGCTAAGAGAGGGTAAGAAAAAAGCTTTCAGGTTACCACTGTGTTCAGTCTTTTGTGATTGTGTGTCCAGGCAAGGCCACTATGGCTCTGTCTCAGCTTTGTTTTGTGCTTCTCCATCTGTTGATCCAAACTCTCATTCATATTTTTTCCTTGTAACTTCCCTGAGAAACACTCAGTATTTTTTCAATAGTAAATGTCTACTTCTGCTATGAACCAGTTCTTAGCTTTCCCTCTGGGTTGTGGCTAAGCTATAAATCTTCATTTACTTTTGAGTGCACTGCATTAATTCCATAGATAAGTTACTGACAGGATATGTATTGCAAAAAACTTCATAAAGAAACAATAATGCCTTCCTTTTATGAAATAGATTTCAGGCCATTATAGGTAAGGGAAAAGGAGTCTATTTTTTTTTCTATAGTCAGAAAAATTTGCTCAGCACTAAAGCTCTAGCAGCAGCTTGTGCATGTATTTGAAAATCTGTTTAGGAATCAAAAATATTCATTTTAGCCTTTATATATTAGTGATTTAACAAAAAAATAATTTCCCCTGGCTTCCAGAAATATTCCACAGTTTTGTGGATTGTTCAAAATGGCATCTCATGGGGACTTTTTGATGAGAAGCTCTGTACTGAAAAGAATAATAAAGGTCTAAGTTCTGTACAAGAACTTCATTGAAATAGAAAATTCTCTATGTATTTTCAGGCCCACATATACCTCAGAGCTTCCAGTTCTGGATATTTGCTCAGACACCTACCAATTAAATGTCAGGGGAAAATTTGGATAAGTGCTGTTGTCATCAGTGTAGATTGCCATTTCTGAGGAGAGGAAAGGCCCCTTAGCCTGAACCACTGGTAGATCAGGCTCCCCGGGACACGTGAAATGCTGCAGCAGACAGTTTACATGCAGCCCTGTAGAGCACATTTACAGTCTTCGAACAAGTACAAAAAATGCATTAGAATTTAATTCCATTTTATCAGAACTGATGAATTCCATTTTGAATTCCATTTTTAATTCCATTTTATCAGTACTGATGATCTATGCTAACAGTCAAGTGTTGTGTGAAATACATGTCTAGTACCTGTATTTGTTGATGCAGAGATGGAGGAAAAACTTATGTGTGTTCATTACTGTACGATAACTGGGCTAAACCAGATTACTGAGAACATCCTTGAAATGTCTAAATGTTTAGTAACCAAAACTGGGCTTCAGACTGATTTTCTTTTCCACTCAGTGGTTAATCAAGTGTCTGTTTCCCAGAAGAATATAGGTTATTTGTGTATATACATGTGAGAAGAAGAGGTGCGCAGCACAGAGGGCAGAACTTAAATTTTCCAACTAAAAAGTGGTTGTGTGATATATGGATGCATTAATTGTTTGGTATGCTTTTGCTGGTAATAATTTTTAAGTCAGTCAGTAAATAGAAGCTTGTTATTTAAAACACGATTTTGATGAATCAAGTATTTTTACAGTGGACCAACCAAGACCTTAGAATTAAAGTTTTCCTTTTACCTCTTAGAACCAAACCCTACCTGTGTGATTAGCTGCTTTTACCCTCCAGTCTCCCAAAACCTTCCATCTGAAACCTGTCCTTTTCTGTCTTCCCCTTTTTACTCTTTGTCTGCACTGTTTATCCGTCAACTGGCTGACAGTGTCTTTACATCCAAAATGCAAAGCAGACAGATGGCCATCTCAGGAAAGAACATGACAAAGAGCACCAGCATCAGCGGGGAGATGTACACGCTGGAGAAGAACGACGGCAGCCAGTCGGACACGGCAGTGGGCACCGTTGGTGGTGGCAGCAAAAAGAGACGCTCCAGCATTGGGGCAAAGATGGTCGCCATCGTGGGGCTCTCGAGAAAAAGCCGCAGCACGTCACAGCTCAGCCAGACTGGTAGGAACTAGATTTTTTTGTCTCTCTCAAACTATCAGTTAAATGTACATAATACTTATGTATTACAGTTTAATCATTTGAAGATCATGTTGAAGTTGCCTCATCAATATTCTGTGGAATGAATAAAATGGTCAATTATTTTTTTTCCTCTGAACATTTACTAAACTTTTTTTTAAGCAAAGATCCTTTTCAGGTTGGACCGAAGCTTTTATTTTCTGCTTGCCGGAGCCTGCTTAATACACTAATTCCTTACTTTTCAGCTTTTCAGGAACCAACATGAGCTGTTCTTCCATTTCAGAGAATTTCTTACTGAAGTTTGTGAAGGGTCACTGAAATGCTGCCAGATGCTTTTGGTTTTGTCACAGATAGTGTTTGCATATTTCAACATGAGGTTTTTTTCACCTTTAGACATTCACCTTTGTTTTGGAACAAAGCAATTTTCCTGAACAAAATTATATTTTAGTTTAGTGCAAACGTTTAATTGTGTTTTAATTACTTTCTTTTCAGCCTACAAGCGTATTCACCATCCATAGAAATTTTCCTCATTTCTGTTTCTCTCAATTCAAATCAGATACTTCAATGTGCTGCCTAGGAAAACAGAGAGTTTTTCTGCTTTGATGCCTAAAGCATTTAAAATATTACATGTTTTTTTCTATTTCTTCCTATTTTGGGTAAAATCCATATAATGCACTCTGAAAAGCTCAATGTCAAATAATGACACTGTACAGGACAAGTGTATTTTACATGGAAATAAGTTACTTGTGTTTGAATAACATTCATATAAAAGAATGATTTAAGCAATTTATTTATGTATGTATATATATATATATAATATATTTCAAGGTATATACAGAAGATATGTTGTATTCTCAGTATTTAAGAAAAACTGTTTTCATGTGGTTCAACGTAAGTTTACAGTGCCCTGCTGTGTGAGGTCTCATCTGAAGGTCTCCATTGTGCTAACCACCATTCAAACACAGATAAGAGATTTCTCAGTTCTTTCCAAACTGAAGTGATAAGAGTTTTACGTACAACAAAATGGAGCAAAACAATGATTTGCACTGTCAGAAACTGTGGTAAATTTTTTAAGTAAACTTTTGGGGGGTGTGGGCAGGATTTCCAGTACTGTAAAAAGTAGAACTAAAAAAAAAAGGAAAGAAGGAGAGGTAACAATGCAGAAGAGGGTAGGGAACTTGACTTTGAGACTTATTGAATGCAGTATGAACAGGAGGGAATGAAGATGAGGGGAAAGAATGTATATAGAGAAAGCTCTGAATATCATGCAGACACTGGTGACTCCGTCAGTAGGCAAGTCTTTGCTGCAGCCTCGTGTTTTACCAGCTCACTTGCAGGTTATGGAAAGGGCAGGTTCGTGTACTTTTCTGTTTTCTTTGAAATAAATGACAGATAAAAGATGAAGTCACCTTTAGACAAATCTAGGAAGTGTCTGGTTAGGCAAAAAAAAACTTACCTGGAAGTCTAGACTTAACTGGAAGTCTAAATTTTTGTCTTGTGATAGTGCAGAGCTATGTAACTGTATAGATGCATTTGAATATCAAATCATATACAATGCACTACATTACTTTTTATTATCTATTCTGGTCCCTCTTGCCATAGGAGCTATTAAATAAAGAATGTCAGCTCTTTGTACATTGCTCAAGTATGTCTCAGCACTAGAGAGAATCTGTATTGTGTGTCTGGTCTAGATCTGATTTAAATACCACGCTGTCTTTGTTATTTGGTACTTCTAAGCCGAAGTTTTTCTCTCTGTTATATCCAATCAGTTGCCCAATGACTGATTAGATGCTCCAGTCAGGGACAAATATGAAATATAAATGTCTCAAAGAGTACTCAAAGTCTTTAGACCCACTGATGGTGAATAGGGTGTCCTGACAAACTCTTGAGCGAGGAGCTGTAATTGAGTGCTGTTAGAGGAGCCTGCATGGCTCTGGCTGGCAGCCCCTCTCCCTTGGCTGCTCCCTGGGACTGGCCTGTGCTCAGGGCTGGCCTGTGCCTGGCCTGACCAGAGCAGCTCCTGCTGCCATCTCCTGAAAAAGCCCCTCGTGTTGGTTGGATACGGGGATACAGGTAAGGGCTGAGGGCTGTTTTGTGGAGCTGTTACTGCACACCTGCTCCTGCTGCTCTGTTGGACAAGCGTCTCCAAGGGGCCCTGTCTGGTGGCCACAGGTGGCTGCTGCTACAGGACAGGCACAAGCATCTTTAAATAGCTGGGTAGCACAAGCATTGCTGGTTGTGGTGAGCAGGCCTGTGGCCACATCAGGCCCTGGATGAGGTGTGTGCATGGTGCCGTGTCTACAGTGACACAATGTGATGGTCTCTTGGGTTGGTGAGGGTGAGGTCACACTATGAAGAAATACCTTGCATGTTTTCAGGTCCTTCACAATGAGAATGGTGAGACAGCAGAACAGGTTGCCCTCTGGATGCCCCATCCCTGGAAATGTTCAAGGCAAGGTTAGATGGGGCTCTGAGCAACCCAAGTGGAGGGTGTCTGCCTCTCCTGCAGGGGGGTGTAGCTAGATGGTGTTTAAGGTCCCTTCCAACCCAAAGCATTCTGTTTCCATCCATTGGTGCATCTTACAGAAAATGTTGAACACCAGTGTTGTACCAGAGGATTAAAACTTGCAATTAAGATGTTTAATGAATTTATAAATTTCTCTGGCTTGTCTCATCCTGTTCCTTTTCTCAGATAGTGGGTGCCTGCACAAGGAATCATGTATTGGTACAATCTGGAACCAAAACACTAATTTCCTGCAGGTGTCCTGTAAGTACAATTTTCTGGAACTGAGATGCAGGAGATATTCAGGTGTCAGGGCACTGGTGCCATGTAGAAACTGGATTAAGTATAAAAGTTTCTTAGGTGCCTTCTGAAGATATTATATCATTTAATGGTCTGGCTAAATATCTCCTTACATATCAGGCTTGAAAAAACATACCAATATCAGAAGATAACACTACTGTAGAAAGTTATGTGCTTATATGGAAATCAGTGTAGAAATGACTATCTGTATCGCTGAAGCTTTTTTCAAGTGTTTTGTAAAGTATAATTTTACTTCAGTGGTTTTCTTCATTCATATTTTATAACTAAATCTATGCCAGAATTTTTTCTGAAAGTAGGTCATCATAACTGTTTTCAGTACTGCGTATCAGACTTACAATACATGCCTTATAAGGTCAGTTTTAAATGTCTTTTTAAATTATATTTATATTGTTTCTTGCTATTTGTCATAGTGCTAAGAAGTTGCCACTCAAAATAGATACAGAAATGTATTTTTCATTCTGGTCTGTAGTCTTTTTCAGGTAGAACAGTTGTTTTATTGGGTAAAGAGCATGACACAAAAGTAATTTTTCATAAGGTAGCTTTTACTTAAGACTTCAGTAAATGACAGGATTCTGAAGAATAGAGTAGCAAGATAAATTAGAATTTATTTTATTTCTGGTTCCTGTACCTTTCCAGTGCTCCAAAAATAGCTAAAGGTACATATACTCCAGATTCTTGAGTCAAGCTATCAATTCTAAAAGCTAAAATTTGATGGGTTAGAAGGAGTTTATGTTGTAATGTTTAGGTCCTGATTCCATGGCGTTCTTCCTTGTGGAAAAGATGAGTTTCTTTACTGAGGAATATAGAATGCAAAATGCTATTCTTAACAGGCTTAGCTATTCATATATGGAATGAAATTGTTTCCTGCTGGTCAGCCCTGAGAGAACTGATGACCAGACTTCTATAGAGATGCAGACCTAATTCTCAGTTACATTTCATTAATGAGTAAAATCTTTGCTGTCCTCTTATTATGCCATCTTAGGGATCCCTTTCAATTTACATGCACTGTCTCTGGCAGGCAGATACCCGGGTGGCTTCACTTCCCTTACTTAGCTGACATTTCTCTTTCTGCAAGGTAAATATTCTGTCTTTTCTTTAGTTAGCCAAAACCTATTGTGTTTGTAGGCTGATTATAGCCAGGAGCCAGAGCAGTTTAATGCGTGTTTTCAGAATCTGAGGCACTCCATGGATCATATGTACATCACGTATGTACGTTCGATCACCCGTACGGCGTCCAGCGTGCTCTCAGAGACTGAGACCCGTCATGTCTTTAGGTATGCGATTACAATAGATGGAATCTATTAAAAGAGATGAGAAAAAGAAGTAACAGCATGACCTGAGAGTGACTAGTGCAGAAATGCCTGCAGAGAGATGTAGCTATGCTTGGATGGAAATCAGTGCCCTGGTGTGTCTCTGGAGAGTGTTGCTCCAAGGTGCCGCGCTCCAGAGGGCCCTGCACAGGTAAACGTAGCAGGTAATGCTGGGGGCGACTGACACCATGTGAACTGCACCTTCTTTGGTGCAACATGCTGCTCCATGTCACCTAAGAACCCTTGCTAGGATGCCAAATGTGGCATGAAGTCATAGGACTGTGAAAGTGGAATTTTGAGACAATGTTATGGGATCTTTTGACGTCCTTCATAATTTTGCTGAGGTTAAACTTCGCCATATATTGTTGAAATTATAGTTCTCTATAGGAAAAGTACAACCAGCAGCTGATTCTGTGCCAACAAAATGATGATTGATGTTATGTGAATTCAATAGTTTATATCAAAATGAGGCATTTCCATTTTAACAAGTTCTGGAGAGATCCAATGTGAAAAGAGATAAAGTATTTAGAAATGTTGATATTTCATGGGTTCATCTTAGAAGAAAGTAAGAGAACTAGGTCTCAGAGCAAAAGATTTGAATGAAATTTTATTTTATTTATATTTAAAACCAAATTTTGGCATCTGTATGGTTTGTGGGGTGTTGAAACTGCAGTCTGAAATGCTGTACTTATAAGTAGAACAGTCTCATTTATGTCTGTTAGGAACCAACGTAGTCTGTAAAGCAATTTCCTCAATTTATGGAATAATTGAGAGGAATCTATTGGTAACATTGGTCTTGGTGTGGTGTAGAACTTCACACTTTTCAATTCAAAATTTGATTTATATAAATATAGTCTTCTACTACACATATAGTCAATGTGGTTCCTATTAAAAAGAGGGTGCTTAATCACTTGGAATCATTCTCATAAAGGAGAAACTACATTGATTGCCTTTTATTGTCTAAAGTGAGATAGTATATGGTAAACATATAATTTACTGAATAAAAGTGTATTTGTTTACATAATAGACATTGTTATTTTCTTTCCCTAGAATTAATTTATGTGGTCAAAATGGCAACTGAAATTATCATCCACTACTTTTAATTTGGACACATATTTTAATTTTTAAAAAATCATTTATAAAATGTAGGCAATTTGAAACAAGCCATTTGTTTGGGGGTTTATTTCCTCTCTATTCCAGAGACAGACTGCTAATGTAATAGATTGCTTGATGTGGAATATTACACTTGCATCAATATTCTTGATGTTGTAATCTGATTTACTTTCAAAATTAACACGTAATACGTTGATAGAAATATAGGATTAGCAGTTGACAAGAGATTAGGGCATATTTATCTACTCATTAGTTGAGAATTGTGAACTGAATCCTTTACCAAAGAGAAAGCACTATTATAATAAATACATTACCAAAAGCATTAATCAGCTTTTACTAAATAAGCTCTGAAAAGCATGCTAATAAATAAAGAGACTGATTGCAAACTAAAAAGGCTTTAAAATGTCATTAAATTCTATTGTTTTCCTCTATATGTAGGAAAAGACTAGAAAAGGAGATATGGCAATACAAAATTTATGCAGCTCTCCTTAACAGATTTTCTGTAGAGGAAGTAGGTGTATATTTGAGTCTTCACATGTTCACAAACCTTTTCTGAGAGATGGATGCAGTGAAAACAAACACAGAGTTGAGATGCCAAAACTGAACTCCAGCCAATGCTACCTATGATCTTATAGAAGTCCTCTGGAAGACATTTCTCACACACAAAGTGTGGGAGACACCTTATACCATGTATGAGGAGAAATTCCAGGCAGATGAAAAGGAAGCCCTTTGGTAAGACTAGAGAGTAAGAATAAAAGGCTTAATTTTAGGAAAAAAGGTGCAGATCATGTACACCAACTGAGCCATACTGCCTGAGTCACAAATAACTCATCAAACTTTTCTGTAATGTAGTTTTAAACTGTGTGAGGTACACACCTGTAAGATTTCCATCTGCCTGTGGTAAAAGTAGAACTAAACCCCCTGGCTGCAGGCATTTATGATATTAAAAATCCTTACTTGTCATGAAAAAATTATTTTCTACATTTCTTTACTTAAAAAGAAAGTTTCTTATATTACTAATTGAACTCATTAATAAGGGGAATAAAGGGAGAAAGTTCTACATGAGATCAGAACATTTAGCTTGACCTTCCGCAAGATTTTTTTCTTTCCATAATTAGAGGTAAAAATAGAGAGAAATGTAGGGTGATCTTTCTTGGTAAGAGTACTGCTAAACTATTTTTCTTTTTCAGAGTGGAAGAATTCTCATAAGATCCCTGCTAAAAAGAAATATACATATCACAAAAACCCCAAACCATAAAGCTGTTTTATTTCTGTTTTTGCAGTAAACAAGATTTGGGGTTTTTTGTGTTGTTACATAAGGAAAAATTTAGGCTTTCCTTAAGGAAGCTTCCATTTAGAAACTCCTCTTGGGATTTTTTAATCCCTTAGCTAACATGTGATATAATATATGAGAATTTCTTTTTCATTATTCTGTGAAAGAGGGCTCTGGTTTCGTTCTACTAAAACTTGAGAGTCAAAAAAAGAACTTTATAGGGCATTCTCATGCCTTGGCAATTATTCAGTTTTCAGTTTGCCTGAAATGTCTGTGATACTTATCTGTAGTTACAGTTCTGTGTATATATGTAGTTTATAATTCAAGGAAGAAAATTCAGTTGGGCTTTTTCCTCAGTTTAAATAATATTTCTAGCTTTGTCAGTTTCATACATAGCCACCTCAATGAATACTCTTTGTTTTATTTTAGAAGGACAATATTCATCTATCCATTGCACTGTGAACCATCGTCACTAAATAACATTGTGCTGTGAAGGGAGGTTTACTTCAGATCTCCAAAGGCCAGCAAGAAAAGGGCTGTAGTACTCTGCTGTTGAACAGTTATCAGAGATACGGTTTGCACACCAAAAATAAATAAATATTACAGTTATGCTTACAGATCCATTAGGGCTGCATATTTTTTTAATTTAACATTTCAAATTAATACAGGATTTCTTTCTTTGTACTTAAATGGAATGCAATATTAAATGTCTTTTAGCAAGTTGTATCTTAGTATTGAATTTATGTCTTTAACACTACCCATGTTATCATGATATTAATAACCCTTTGATAAATGGAATTCTCTTTCTAAGAATAGAAGTGAGTTTATAGAACAACTGCCTGAAAGTAAAAAATAATGAAAATAGCCTGAAAACAAAAGGTGGTAATAGAGGCATGCTGTGCAGACTAATTCAGAACAGCTCTCTGGCCTCGACTGGCATCCAAGTTCCATGGAGGCTGGTGTGTTACAGAAGCAGTTTGGCTGCAGTCTCCACTGCCTATTTCAGCTGGCTGCTGGGTCTGCGTTACAGACACGAGCGGTCCGTCGTCTCCCTAGTACAACACAGGCAGGGAAAAGTTACAGAACTTCTGCTCTTAAACACCCCACGGGATGGACAGCTTGTGGGAAATTGTGCAGGTACTGGGAATACAGCTGTGCTGTTCATATTTCCAGGCACTTTGTGTATAATGAACTGGGCTATGACTCACAGGGCATCTCCAGCCTCTTTAGACTGGCTTTGTCTTCCACAGAACAGGTGTGATGATCCCATCACCCAAAACTGACAGGTACCACTAACAGTAAATCTTAACAGAGAACTCTACAGGAGAAATTATATTAACAGTGTAATTTAAAATTATTTAAGTGTACTGTTGATGAATGCACAAACAGCCATTTGATCAGGAAGTTGAACCTTTTGCTCACAATCAAGATACCCTAACTATTAGCTTACAATCAAGCCTCTTATCCATGCTTTTTTTGTCATACTGGGCCGCCCTTTTTCTTTTTTTGGGTGCTAGCAAAAATTTCAATTTGCAAAATAATGCATCAGGGATGTGCCAGATGGTGTATACCAGGTACAGTCCAAGAAACTGGGAAACTTTTTATTTTCCTTCAGCAGGGGAATGCCTCTGAACACAGATCTCCAGTCACAGATACATGTTGGTTAGGTGCAATATGAGACACACATTTGGTCTTTGCTTCTCTAGAGACATAATAAAATAAAGCAGCTGTAAAAACTAAATTTCTTGAGCCAGGTTCTGCAGCTGCATTTTTAAAATCTTGCCAGATCTGTCCCTGAGGCAAAATGTGCAGGACCTTTGTTTTCTGAATGCTCGTGTGTAGGATAGGGCCCTGCCATCTCCATGGTGGCAAGTCACTTGTTTCTCAGCTTGTGTAGAATCAAAATTAGAAGGAAAATTAGGATAAAAATACTGAATTTGAGAAACTTTTTTTTACTTTGGAATGAGATGACAGATTCCTGTGCATTTTAGGAACTTGTAACCAATACTAAACTGTTTTTCATTCATATGTGACTTTGCCGTCTGTATAGACAAGTGAGACAAACACAGGGGGGGATAAGAAAAGAACAGAAAAGAGAAATTACCTGAGACTAGCAAAATGTCAATGGAGTGCCATAATCTAAACCTAAAATTTCTCAATACTCTACTTTCTGTTTTAGCACAATGAAAAGGATTTTGTGAAATTATTTTTACTGTCCTTCTGGATTGTACATTGTGATTCTTAATTATGCTATTGGAGAACTCCAGGTTAAAGTTTTGGGGTTTTTTTAATTAAGGAAATGGATAGATTAAAGACATCCCATGTGCATCTAAATTAAATGGAAACATGAGAATCTAGCTCAAGGAGTGCAGTGGTGAACTGTGTATTTTTGATGCAGTATTTTATATTCTGGTAGTTTACAACTATGTTTTATTCTTAAATGTCAGTACAGGTTTTGTTATTGCCTTTTGAGTATTGCTTGAACAAAATGACACAATTTTCTCTAATACTGTTAAGCATATGTGAGTTCACTTAAACTCACTTTTCATGCTCAGGGAGCAAAAAATTGTCATGGAGACCATTTCATAGAAGGACAACAACATTTAAGTTGTTTGCAAACCATTTGTAATGCAGTCTATTTAGAAAAAGATGAATTGCCCTTTAACAAATGCAAAAAAAAAACCCTTTTTCTTATCACCTAAATAATTTGTGCATGGTTCTTTGTCTACCTATATAAGATAAACAGATCCTTTGGAAGATATTATTTTAGCAGTCTTACTTTTTTTGGTAAAGTAAGCAAAACAATTTCCTTAATGGTGGGAGGGTGGGTTGTCCTTTAATATATATTTTTAGGAGTTTTTTCTATGCTTGCAAGTGCATGTGTGAATGACATTGCGTTTTTTACTGTTATGATCATTTCATTTCATGAAATGCTAAACTACGTATGTTTTCTTGTACTAATTAAATCTCTGCTCCAAAAGTTACAATCAGATTTTATTCAGTTTTGTAATTATAGTACTCTAATATTTTGGGTTCGTCCTTGTCTGGTTAGAATTTGGTGCCAGCAAAAATTATTTTTAGCTCAGTCTATGAAATCATGTTGAGACTTAATTGAAAATATTCACAGTAATAAGTACTGTTCTTGTTACTATTCACTGCAGTAAGACCTGTCAAGAACAAATTTGTACTGTGAAGGAAAAATTATTTCCCTCTGATTAACTAAATTAATTAATAGTTACCAGTATTATGGATTTTTTCATAAGGTGGACGTCTTTAATATTTTTTAAAATTTTAAATTAATGCAATATCTTTTGTACAACCTGCAGTGTTAAGGCACTGACAATTTAAATATTTATGTAGAAAAGATAACATAGTAACACATTAAAAAAACAAAGTTAAGTTCTATAGAAACTTTCTATTTTTGATGTCCTAAAATTTGTAACTTACATGTTCTAGCAAGGCAATATTCTACTTCTTTTTTCTTTGAAAACAGTATAGAAATATGCTATGATATATGAACATCAGAAAAATACCATTGAATTTGAAGATCTAGTGAGAAGCATTGCCTGCTTCACGAAAACATTCTTTTACTTGAACAGGACAAAGAACTTCTCCCTGCCACCAGCTATATTTCCATGTTCTGTCACTCTTTCCCAGCTGCTATGTCCTCTTGTTTCACTAGCCATGCTGGCCTCCCTGCTGTTCTTGGACCTACCTACAGAGCAAGCATTCGGTTCGTTCCTTGGTTGAGTTTGCAGGTAACTGAAAAGTTTCTGGTCCTAATCTCTGTATGCCATGAGTTGCATTTGGGACTGAAAATGGAGCTCCCATCCAGAGGATGCAGATAAAATTGGCTTGTATGAATCTGCATAACTTGAAGGAAGAAAAATGTTAAGCAGACTTTTTATTGTTTGTCTGCTTCAAAGACATTCTGATTTTATTTCAGAGGTTGATTTTATTTCTGAGCTTGAATATTATTTATGTATGTTGGAAATTAGCTAAGTACAGTGATTACTAATAAGCATATAAGTAGCTCAGCTTAAGTTAGTTCATTTGAGGAATTCTGAGCCTGACAAAGGGGAGGAAGACATGTGAATCCAGTTTTCACACACAAACAACCCTGTCTCTCTTCTGCTCTCTTTCTTTGGTAAGGCCACCAAGGGACAATAATTAGATGAATCTTCTTCATCTCTGTCACTGCTGCCATTGCTATGCTTTGTGGTTTAACTTCACCACCCAATGAATAGCCAAGTCATCTCTTCATCAGGTGAAATGCCAGGAAGCTTAGAAAATTGATTTCAGTTAAATATCTTGCAGTTAAATAATGCACATAAAAGTCTGGACAGAACGGTTCCCTGTGCCGTTCCATCAGTGGCCGAAGACCATTTTGCCATAGGAGTTACCTCTGAAAGCTCCACTTCTCAGCAGTGTGCAGGCTGAGAGTCTCCTTGTGTTTTGTTACTGCACTGCCAAACCAGGTGCCAGCAGCTGGTACCCCTCAGAGGTCAGGCTGCACGGGAGTACACAGACCAATCATTTCAGCAGCTTTCCTGCAAAGAAGTCTAAGTGCTCAGTGCTCAGTAGAAGTCATTAACTTGCATGCCTTTTGCTATTCCATTTAAGCAAATGCTTTCATGCAGCGTGTTGGCTGATTATAGGAATTGTTGAATAGAACCCTACTGGGAAAAGAATTCTTTGCTATTTTGAAATGAATTTTTTTCAGATGCTTAAAGCTGGATCCTGGATTTTACAGCCATGCTTGTCTTTTCTCAGTGGGGAGATGAATCTAAGCATGTGCCAGTTTTGTCCAAGTTGCATATTCTAGCCCTTTCAGGATTAAGAAAGAAAATTTTTGTCATTTGGTTTGACCTTTGTGTCATCCTATACTCATCTGGCATTTGAAGATATGCAGTATATGTGTAAAGGAACCTGAAGGTCTCCTTCTGGAAAGACCTCTAAAGCTCTCAATCTTATGATCATTTAAGGTTATATCTGTAAGGATAAATAAAATCATCACAGTCTCTGGTACTTTAAACATAGCCTGAGAAAATTATTTTTGTGCAGTCACCCATATGTGATGGAGGATTTATTTGTCTGCGTGCACTGTCCATAACTCAATACAGTTTTATAATGCCTTGGTTAATTTCATCTACATATGAATAAGTAGACCACAAAAATAATTAACTTGAGGAGGATAAGGTAGATGGCAGAACAATGTGCTCATAATAAGTACCATATATATAAATCCTATTGCAGCCTCTAGTTCCATGCTTTTTATTCTGATTTATAGCTTTGTGTTTCCTAATTATTTTCTTTTATGCACACACATATATATATATATGTGTGTGTGTGTGTGTGCGTGTGTAAGTGTGGACAGGATAGAAGTAGCCAAAATCACAGTCAATGATCACACAGGTAAAACTCATTAAAATCTTTGAACTTATTTTCCATATAAATTTTTGGCATATCACCAAGAATTCTGTTTCCATGTGAAAATTTTTTGTGGGCAGTTAGTTAGCCATTTTCAGCTAATTTAAGTTCCTTCCCTTTAGCAGAGCTAACTGCATTTTCCAGTTCCTCCTTCAGCCCATCAATTCCTGCTTTTTCTCTATCTCTCATCCTGAGTTGTGGCATGTCTGTCCAGTGTCTAAACACCAAAGATGTGAACATATTTGGTTGCTTTTTTGTTTTCAGCACAGAGAGTTTAGATCTCACCAAAAGTAAGTATCCTTGACATGATATCAGATATGAAAAAAGTGACCTCCTAGGAATTTTCTAGATTTTAGAAAAAAACACTAATGAAAAATATTGAGAAGAAACTTTTCTGTTCTGTGAAAACAGGTCTTTAAGACGCAGGTCTTAAATCAGTATGAATGGAAGTTACTAATATTGTAGGATAATACTGGCACCAAAGGAAGGCAGTGAGGTGTATCTGTTCAGTAGAGGTGTACAGGTCCAGGATGAAGGGCTCAGGGTCGGTGCCTGGTGGCAGGGAGCCTGTTGAAAAGACTTTCAGCAAAGATCAGCCACAGCCTGAGAGCACAAGTGATTGGTGAGGATGAACCACAGCAGGAGGCAGCAGTGCAGACTTTAATGTGAGAGAAAGTCAAGAGGTGAGAGAATTGGAGTATGGAGAAATTCAGCAATTATATCAGTGAAAGAGGGAGAAGAGGGCACACACAGGAGGGGACTAAATGACAGCATGGCTCTGGCTGCACATTAGAGTGTGGGAATCAGGAACAAGGCAGTTAGAGGAAGACTAGCAGCTGGGAAAAATTATAGCAAAAGACAAAAGCTTTTGTGAAGGAGAATTGTGTAGGACAGTTTGGAGTGACCAGGGCAATCCTGAGAAAGCAGAGTACATGAGCAACTCAGCAATTCCTTTTCATTCCTCAGTGTTATGCTTTCTTCTTCCCCACTCCTTGTAAAACTTAATTAGCTTTCTGCTGTTGTTTGGGCTCAGTAAATATTTATTGTTAATGTATCCCTTGTTGGCTTTAATATTCATTATTAAATAATTAATATTAAAATAAATTTAATAATAAAAAATTGTTGTTTCTAATAAGCAAAAATAGTAATTGAAAATTACTGCTTTGTTGGAGACAGGCAATGAGATTATAGTTTCACAAAGCCATCCTCAACACATTAAAAAATAAGACAGCTGTGTTAAACTCTCTTTTTATTTTGATTTAAAAATTCATCTGGATTTTTGTGTTACCTTAAGATGCCTCTGAGCATGGTGGTTTTTTTTAAATATCTCTTTTAATTTTATAATGAAAAATAGAAAATGTTTGATTACTTGAAAAAAACTTAGATTCAACAGTCTCAAAGCATACCTGATATGTGTTTGAGTGGTACACACTTCTGTCATGGATTTCTAATAAATACACATATATATGCACATATATATTCTCTGTGTAAATATTTTAAGTTTTATATTTCTTCCTAACTTCAGTTTTTCTACAAATATTAGAAGCATTGGAGGCTACTTCTCTCGATGGAACAATAATATCACGTCTCTTGATCAGCCTACGGCAGTTCTTGTTCAAACCTCCTACATCCATGGAGGTCTCTCAGCTCCCTCCCACGTCCCTCCTGTGGGACACGAGCTGTGCAAGTGGTGACTGGCACAGTCCAGCCTGAGCTCCTTGGTTTCATTACACCCCTAGGAAGTTAATACCTCTAGCTACCATGGATGTAAACGAAAATGTTTCATGAGTTGAAAAGTTGGAGGAGAAGACTGTCCAAGCAGGCAGACAGGTAACAGTGTATGAACCTGTTACTAGGGGCTGCTGAGGAATTACACCCCTGGCTCTTGTGCTGGGCAGCTGCAGTGACCCTGCCTGGCTGCAGCACTGGGCACTGCTGGGTGCATCAGGACAGGATAACCAATATTGGTTGGCATACTTCAGTCCTGAAATGGAGCTTTTCTCACTGTCACTGTCACTTTTCACTTCTGGGCTGAGCGCAGAATTGCCAGCTGAATGTGTGAGTTGGCTCAGGTGCTTGGTCATGGAGTTTGCAATGTCTTTCTGAGGGACTGTGCCATGAACTGGTTTCTCAGCCAAATTTAAAGCCGAATGTATGTAAGTGAAGCCAGTAAATTATGTCTTCCTAACATAACAATTAATAGTATATTGTAGAAAAGCTGAGTTATTTTTAAAAATGCAATTTGTGCAACATACAGTAACTAACAGCTTCATGCAGATAGAATTTTTGCTTCTTTCCTGAACGGGCTTCCTGAGTGTATACAAGCTGGCTCTGGAATTGGCAGTGAGTAGCTGGATTAAGAGATTTCTCTGTTTCTAATTTCTGTAATTTTCTTAATGAAAATTGATATACTCTATCTATGTGATAGATATTACTCTAACTGAACTCCACTCCCATCTTCCAAACTGAGGCATGATGAGAAAGTTACCATGTAACAGTGCCTATGCTTATGCTTTCTCTGGAAGCCAAGCAACAGCTCCATTTCTGACTCTTCCATGCAAGTTCTTCTGCACCGTGGTAGTTCTTCAGTTCGTTTTGCAATAAGTTGGCATTAAAAGGGTATGAGATTTTTTTTCTTCTGATCTGTAAAGAGACAGCTTCAGGGACCATCTACTGATCACTCTCCATATGCAGTTCATGTGCAAAATTTAATACATTTCAGTCATGAGTGAAGAAGGCCATAGAAGTGCTTTAAGAAAGAAGAGTGAGGTTTACATGAAGGCATGGAAATGATTTCTTAATGGTGACTATTATTTCCACCCACTCTTTACCAGATTGAAAACACACCAAAGCTTTGTTTTGCAAAAGCCTAAGCCGTAAGCAGGAAGATCAATTGAAAGAATGACTGAAATTAAATTAAATTGAATTAAATTAAATTAAATTAAAAACTTCACCATTGATTATTCCTGGAGCTGTTTTTTCCTGTTACTTTCTTCAGGATTTAATTGTAGATCCTTGCTTAGCTTCATAAGCACAGATTATTTTTACTAGGATGGAATGTGACAGAAAGAGGAATGATGAGACTTGATATTGGGCAAAAAGAGATTAGTTTTGGTTTGCCTGTAGAGACAACTACAAACAATGAATTTTTAAGGCAAATAATATTTTACAGTAACATCGTTTCCCAGCAGGAGTCAAGTTCTATTGTTGTACTGTAGAGTTCTCTGCCGTGTATGCAGCTCTGTCCTGCAGCCCAGCATGTTTTGGTTTCTCCTGTCTGTCAGCAAACCCTCATGTACTTGGTAGTTTAATATCATTTTCCCCACCTGCTGCTCTGACAGACTTTCGCTTTTTTTATGTCCATAAATTTAACCTCAGTGTCCTGAATTTCAGCATCCCTTGTGATACATCATCTTGTCCTAACTGAGTTTTGCTCCTCATCAAGTTACTTCTTTTCCTTTCACTCTCACAGCTAAGCTAGATGCACAGATAGAGTTTAGAATGAAGAAAAATGAGAAGATTATGTTCACAGCTGTGGGTAGACCATGGCAAGGATCATATTATCAACACCTATTTATACATAATTTTTTGAGTAAATTCCTTAGCTCCATTACGAAATACAGCTTTGCATATTTACAAACTAGGTAAATGATCTCTCTTTTAGGTAAAAATCTCTCTTCTAAAGTTTTAGGCTTTCAGGTTTGGGTTACATGGTTGTTCAGTGGCTAGAAAACAATAGAGCATGTGAACAAAGTGTTTTGTATCCATTAAAAAAAAAAGAGGGGAAATGAAGAAGGTTTATTGTGGGAAGAGAAGACAATTGTTCTCTCTCACACTCACTCTGTTTACATATACATGTACACCACTATACATCATGGAAAAAAATATTTAGATTATTATAGTTGAACAAGGGAGGTAAGGTGAACATTCAGAAAAGAAATTTTGGGAGGATACTCGTTCAGTGATGGAGAAATTAATATGAGCTTGTCAGACAGGGTAGAGCTCAGTGGAATTGACTTTTATTAGAAGATTTGTCCTGTGCATGATTGATATGTAAAGTGTACTGACTGCCTAAAACTATTCTGCCTAACCTGCAGCTCTGTTATGTCATTGGCTCCCCAGCTGTTTTGACAGAAATGTGGTTTTCTGCACACTTAGTGCTCTTCCCACTTCCTGAATGAATGTTGAACCTTCATTCATATCATCTGATGAGCATTAACATTATGCCAGTAAACTTATTTTTCATACACTCTTTTTTGCACCCTCTTTTGTCTTATAATACCAGAAAGACACACTCCTTTTGAGTTGTATCCCAACTATTAACACACAGTATTTTGATACTTTTCTGAACATTATTGTATTTTACTTCATCTGGTAATATTAAATTAGAATTAACAAGTTTTGTGGCAATTAATTACATAATATGATCTTAATAATGTAGATCAGGATTTCTCTGTTTCCTTCTATTTTGTCAAACAATACTGTATTTGCTCATAAAAGTGATAATTTGCAGAAATAGAAATATAATATAGACAGACTGATGGAAAATTATATCAGTGAAGAAGCAGGCATAAGTAGAATGGAGCAATTTCAAAAATGTTTATGCCAGTGAATGCCATGTGTTCCTTTTAAAACATTTTTAATACAATACCAAAACTGTTGGCATAAAAGGATAATTACAATGTTACTTTTATTTGTTCTGAAAATAAATTTCCAGTACAGAGAACCATAAAAGGAACAGGAATGCAATTTCATTCCACTCTCAAATTCATCATTTAGACATCCAGAGCACGTACATTATCTTTTGATTTTGCAAAGTATTTAATAAAATGTTAAATAATAAATGTGTATTCTTGAGAGTGCAGCTTTTTGAAGAAAAGGTGACTAAAAGTATCTCAGTTGCAAGGAAGAACAGATGTGTTCCTTGGTATTGAACTCCACAGCTCTTTTAGAAATCTGTTAACCTGATTTTCATATGACTGTTTATCCAGATTCATCATATTCAGCACTTATGATGCTAATATTATTTCACCTCAGCATCATTATTTCTTACCCCAATTAATCTGCATTTGTCTGTTTCCTCCCATATTCTCACTAGTTAATCTTGCTAAACAGGATTGTGGCAAAGAAACAGATCTTGAGGCTTAATGCACCTTTGGCACTTCTTGGAAGTCCAAGGAAAGCAGAGAAGGTGGCACAAAATATTTAATGCATCTTGATGAGAGACTGAAAAATAACAATGTGGCCACCTGCAAATGCTGTCTTTTCAAGCCTCATGGATTCCAAAGTCCTGCAGCAAGGGATCTGCACCTCTAATGACCCAAGAAGTCCTTTCCAGATGAGTTTTGGACTGACACCCCCTCCAGTGCCCAAAGTACTCCCTCAGACCTTTTATTCAATTTAACCTGATATAAACTGAGGCTAAAGGATTCTCTCTAATTAAATAGTTGATTTAAAAACACAGTATCTCACAGACCAAACATTATTTGGTACTATGATCTTCCACAAATTTCTTATATTTTCTTAAAGGATTCTTTTCATACAGTGTTGTTTCTAAAAATTGAATCCAAAGGAAGAAGGAAAGGTTCACAGACTCCCCTAAAATTTAGTGATTCCTGATCTCTACACAGAAATACAGTAGAAAGTGAAGAATCCTTTTCTAAAAATAACCTTTCCTTGACATTTTTTCTGTTTGATAAATTAGGTACAGCTGACACTCTCTAGTGGAGTAATTGCAAAAGGAGGAGGCAGTTCTTGAGGCAGCCATGACACAAAATGCCTAAGTCTTCCTAATTTAAAAGTGTTTAAGTAGCTTTTGTGTGACAACTTGTATGTTTGAGTTTAAACTATGAATCCAAGGTATGATGCCATGTTATAAAACAGCCTTCATGTGTAGGTAAAACAGCCTTCTAGTAGTAACCTTGGATGTGATGCCAAAATGTAGGACCATAGTGAGAAAGCACAAGCAAACAAAAAAAACTTAGTCTGATTAATAGAAAATCATAAAATCACGGGATGATGGAATAGTTTGGGTTGGCAGACACCTTAAAAATCATGTCATTTCAAGCCTTCTGCCATGGGCAGGATATCTGCAAAAGCACTGCAGAAAAAAAAAAGATTGGAGTCAGAACTGCTAAACCTTAGTTACTGAGCAAAGACTCCCTCTTTTACTGCCTCAAAGTGACTAGAGGTCATGATTTAAAGTGTAGTAGTTGGATCTCTGTCCCAAGGGTTTGCCACAGCTGGCAGGCAGAGCTGCTCAGGGTACCAGCTGCAAGGACCTGCCTCCCTGCCCCTCAGGGAGCATGGCCTAGGGACTCAGGGCAGTGGAAAAGGCAGTGACCACATTACTTGGTGCTTTACTCAGTTGAAAACAAAGTAAAATTTCCTACAATGTTAGGTATGTGTGTTATCTGGGCATTTGGTTAGGAGTCCAAAATATACTCATAGCCTCTGCGGTCTCTGTAATAAAAATAGGTACAATTCTCTGCTGGTTTCACCCAATCCAAAAGGATAAATTCTGAACCCTTCAGTGGCTCTTCAAATCTCACAAGGTAACCCTCCCAGCACAATCTTCTGAAGCTGCCTTCAGGAGTGTCCTCAGCCTATTTTCCCCTGCAGCTGTTGCAAATTTCCCCACGTTCCCAATCTTCATATGATTGCTGAAGTTTCCTTTCACATTTAACATTTTCCTGGTTTAAATTGTTTCTCTTCTATAAGAAATCCCATCCTTGGACATATTGAATTCAAATATTGCACCAATTATCTGTCTTCTAAGTGTTTTTTTCATTGCCTATATCAAAAATCCTTTCCCTAGGGTGCAGAGCTAGTAAATGGCTTTTCAGACCTTATGTCACTGCAGACTCTCACTACGATCACCAGCCCTCTGCAGGCATTAGGGTTTTTGTCTACAGATGCCTTTATGTTATTTGGGCCACAGATTTTCTGGGTACCTGGCTACAGTCATTCTTTTAATTCATTTTTATCTGTTTATCCTGAACTGCATGAATGGGATTTTTTTTCTCCTTCCAATTGAAATTTGACAGTGAGGATCAGTGATTTCTCCTAGTCTCATGTAGAAATTAATTGCACAATCTATGCCAAACCACAGATTGAGGCATTTTCCTGTGTTTTAGAGTGCTTTCCATATAGATATTTTTCGTTTCTTGGGGTGCACCCTAGGAAGCAATTGCTTTTGTTTTTGTTTTATCATCCACTTACATATGATTGTCACCTAAAACTTCTCTCTCCAGACATGATTGCTGGCTTTCTCTGATAGGTGTCTTTGGCTGTTTGTCAACATCTTAGCCACTGATTTTCCTTAATCCCATCACAGAATTCTACTTACACTCAAGAACTTTCCTACTTAGGAAGGCAAAAAAGTTTCCCTTTTTCTCTATATTTTCATTTTGTAAAACAGTCCAATTTTATAATTTTCTGTCAATTATACACGGACTTGAAATGGGATTATTTGATACACTTCAGTCATGCTGGATGCAACACAAAGTAAGCACAGTACCTGAGTCAAATACTGTATGCTGAAAGAGGCACAGGTCCCTGAGCTCAAGAACTCAGAGTAGCTCACTGTCTGAACACAGATTTTTATGTGTCAAGGCTTTCCAAGATAGAAAAGAAATATTTTCATCATTCTTTACAGCTTAGAAATTGTTTAAAAAATGAGAGAGTTCACTTCTTATTTAGTCATCTAAAATTGAAGATGTGGTTTAGTGTTTTTTCCCCTCTGTTTTGTCTCCACACTGAAATTCCTATGGCCTTTCTTTCCCCCAAAATATGAAACTACAATTGTTAGGAGAATAATATACCAAAGCAGCACAGAAAACATCATTATTCTGATGCATGCACCTCTAATGGCCCCAGAGCCTCAGAAAGGACACAGAGCTAAAGCAAGTAGGAAGAGATTGCAGCAGGGATTATGGAGAATGTGAAACAGGATTTTTTCAGTCCAGAAAAAAATGACTGAAGGAGATGTTTGAGGTCTGTCAAGTTAGGGATGCTGTGAAAAAGGTGAATACAGAATGGTTTATTCATTGCTCCCACAATGCAAGAACTAGAGCATTGCAGACAATTACCAGGCAAACAAGCAAGAGGAAGTAATTGGTAGTCAGATTTAGACTAAAGGACCCATTATCTGGGATACTGCATGGACCTGATGTATATACTGGCTCAAAAAGAGATTAGACAAAGTGAGTTGGGTTTGGTCTAGCAATGGCAATTAAACACAGAAAGGTCTAACTCAGACTCTAAACCAGCAGTCAGCAAAATAAAGGTGTTCCTTCCCCTACTTTCCTTTTCTTACGTATGTTGCCTAGGCATTGGTATTAGCCATGATGACAGAGAACACTGAATAATTGGATCTTTGTTTTTTCCTAATATGGCCATTTTGATTTTCTTATGGTTTGTTCATATTTACTTCTGGTCTGGGACTTGAAAAAAGTCTAACTGCTAGACTGTGTGGATGTTGAAAACCAAAAGTTTGTGTGACTTACCTAGCATGGTAGATTCAGGGCTTCAAAGTAACATCTCTTTCCTCACTCTGAAGTCTTCATCTATTATAAATTTTGGTTGGCTTTTGGAAAAAGTCTAAGTAACTCATATCAAAGCTGGTTTTCATCATCCCAGTTAAAGAGTTTAACATTTCATTATGCTTTTTATCTTTACTACTGCTCAATAATATATTTCTCCTACAAACTATGATCTTAGCTTAATTATAAATTATTTTAAATCAAATAGGTGTATAACTCAACTGATTGCTGTGCTTACCTGACACACACCTCAAATTTAATGATAATCTAGAGAGGTTCCTGGAGTAGCTACATATTCTCATGGGTAAAAGCAAAGTCAGGAGGTGTCTTTAGTAGACATTGGCACCAATATTTTAGCTGTGCAGTCTGTACCTTTCGGCTATATATGACATTTCATAGAGTAAAATAAGGTTTAAATTAAAATTTAAAACATTCTCTAAATATTTACAGGGAAAAAATGTTCTCATATGCTCATTTGTCACATTTGTTCTTGGAGAACATTCTTCTCTCTTTTCATGCATACAGAACTGAACTCATATGTGTATTAAATGACCCTGAATCTAAATATATTCCCCAAACTAAACACAAAGATATTAAGATTATTAAACGTGGAGAGACTGAATAAGGATAGCTATAGACAGTATTTAAAGTTTATGAACTAAACTTTATTCAAACATTAACTAAAGACTTGCATTATAAAATTAAGAAAAGAGTCAACCATTTTTGATGCACTACATAATAGGCAGATGTAAAAAAAGTATTCAAATAACTCATTTTTCAACTTAGTGGGTTGCTTCTATTCTAATTGAATTTTGAAGAGCTCTCTAAACAAGAATGCTGGTGCAGAATCCTGACATTTGTTAAATCCACAAAGGATTATTTTAGAAAGTAACAATAGCCAGTATTCATACAGGGGAAAAAAAAGGAATTTTAATTAACAAAATGTGTCTCTATTTTGTTTTTTGTTTTTTGTTTTTTTTTCTGAAACAAAAGAAGCAGGGTAGAAGAGAAGAAATAAACAAAGAATTATTGGCTTGATTTTTAGGGATCTGAGAATCCAGAGTTCCTGAAAGATCACTCCAAAAGAAGTAGGAGGAAAATTTCTCAGCTCCTGTGTGAAATAGCTTATGTACTATTTAGCTGAAATTTATGGAGGAAGATGTAAGAAACATAATTTTAAAAAAACCTACTAGTGATATTGATTATTTGGGTGTTGTTTTTAGCATATAATATATATATAAGAATATTTCAAATTAAATATACATTGTTTGTGAGATATGCCATACAGCTAGGCTGTTGCCCTGATTGTTTTATCAGTCCAGCATCAACTCCTACAATTTTTCCTGTACAATTTTTCTCCTGTACAAAATATGATACAGACACAACTGGGTGGGAATAAACACAATATAGCACTTCTTTATGTATGAATATAAATATGCATACAGACAGACACACAAGTGTGTACTGGAAAGGAGCAGCCACACTCTGGGCTGGGGGCCTATTTCATCTGTCTGTGAATTGGCCCCTGGGCTCCTGGGTAGGTGAGTCAGAAGAAGTTGTCTTTTGTACACTGTGCACTCTTGAGTTAGTCTTGCCTAGTCCAAAAAGGTTTGAGAAGCCCTTTTACCCAGCTGACAGTCACCAGCTGAGTCAGTTGTTTGGGGTTCTGTCATCTTCTAGGTTTGGTTCTGATATTTTCTTGGCTGTGTGTTGATCCTGTTGGAGTCCATAAGCTTTCTATTTTCAGTTAGCATTGCCTGTTAATTCCTCTGGGACTGAAAATTCATTCATTTGCTATAGTTGGTACTCTGGCATTGCAGTTTCAAATTTGTGTCCATTGTGTACAGAGGCAGCCTAGGCAGCTGGTTTAAACTAGACTCCTAGTTTTATTGTGCAGAAGTGAAATGAGATGACTCTTGGTGCATACCATGGCCACACAGCACAGCAGGGTCGCAAATACCTGAGCTAACTCCAGGCAAAGAAGTGACATATTCTGCAAAACTATTTAGCGTGGCCAGACCCAGCACTGATGTTGTTTCCAGTACCTGAGTTGGGGCTAAAGTACTGGGTCCATTGAGCTGTGTAAGTAAACATATTATGTCACTCAGCATGAACCATTGGGGGTTGGGTTTTTTCCTTTCTCTTTAGTTAGGAGACTCTTTTCTTCTCTAAACCAGAGCAACACCTTTGTCCATAGATGAGTCACTTACCACTAGCAATGGGGACTGCTATGAGGACCCTTGAAAAAGAGCAGAATTCTTTGAATTATATTGGTGCTGCTTTTTATTTTAAAAAGCTAATACAAGGAGATAAAGAAAGAGGCACACATTTCAGTGTCCCTTCCACTGAGCAAATCATAATCCTCACTTCAATAGGCCAGTCTGAAATAACACTAGTGAAAAGGAAGTTGATACAAACTCTCTCTAAATATAGAAGCATATGAAAAGATTTGTAGGATGTTATTTGCTACTACATTTGAAATATTCTGTGCTGATGGAGATTATCCAGATGGCAGGAAGTTTTTGCTGCTGATTTACTGGGGGTAGTGTAAATTTGGTGCCATTTCTTTCTACGCTGCTGCCTGAGATTTTTATACACTGTACCATTAAGATTGCAAACTCTTTTAGGAAAAAACCTCGAATTATGAATTCACATAGTGTTTTCTATATTCATGTCCAAGCTTTCTTGCTGTTCTAGCATTATCATTAACTAAATATGTAGCAAAAAGTAGCCAGATTCTGAAATACAAATAACAAGTATTTTGTAATCCTGGCAAAACTGATCAAAATTGTGAACATCATTCACAGACCTATGCTTATAAGTGATTTTGCAGATGTACAAAATTATCTTGAGGTTGACATCACTTTTTGTTTTCAGTTATTTACTCTTTAGGTGGCAGTCTCTCACCTTTTTGTTTTCAGTTATTTACTCTTTAGGTGGCAGCCTAAATTACACGTGGAAGATAATGAACCTCGTATCTGAGGGATTTTTGGAAAGTATGATATATTTAGATTGTCTTGGATGGGACACCTTACTAGCTGGAGAAGTAAAATTTATTTCTTAAAGGTCAGCATAAGTAAAGAAGCTTTAATTATTCAGTATTTTGTAGGATACACCAAACGCATTGGGCAGAATTTGTATCAGAACATCTGGTCTGTAACCAATATTAGCTAGTGCACTAGTAACAATAGTAACAGTAGTAGTAGACTCTTAGTCAATGAAATTTTACTGCTTTCTATCTGTTACTCTCAGTCCTGAGATTGTGAAATGATGTGCAGTGTGGCCTTACATGTATGAAATGTGAATGAAAGGTTTCTGAGAGTTCCAGGTTTTGCACACACATTAAGCCTCCATATATGGTGTTTCAAACCCCATTTGAACTCATTAATATGGTAATAGTATGGCTAACTGGCTTTCAAACAGCTAACTGAGGAAATGTTATTTGCAGCACAGCGACTCTGAGGTCAAATAAGTTGTTTGCAAGGTACCTTCATATTTTACATCTGCAATTCATATCCTGCCTGGCAGTTTTAAATCTGCAGCAGTGTCATACCTGGAAGAAGGTTCTACTGTATTACAGTCTTAAATCACACAGAGGTGATCCCCTGGCACCGAGTCCAGTTGGCACAGTTACACAAATCCATATTGTGACACACCAAAACAGACTTTGGATATGATTTCCAGCCCATTTTACTCCTGAATCAGAACAGCTTTGGAGGTGCTCTACATCTTTAAGCTGATACTGTGCTAGAGACTCTTTTGAAAATGTAGCAGTAAAATTATCTAGTTCCTAATAGAAGCCCAAAAGGGGGCCTACAAAAAAGCTGGAGAACGACTTTTCACAAGGGCATGTAGTGATAGGACAAGAGGTAATGGGTTTAAATTGAAAGAGGGAAGGTTCAGATTAGATATTGGGAAGAAATTCTTTACTCAGAGTGTGGTGAGGCACTGGAATCAGCTGCCCAGAGAAGCTGAGAGGATGCCCCACCTCTGGAAGTGTTCGAGGCCAGGCTGGATGGGGCTTGGAGCAATGTGGTCTAGTGAAAGGTGGGCTTACCCACAGCAGGCGGGTTGGAACTAGATCATTTTTAAGCTCCTTTCCAACTCAACACATTCTGTGCATCAGAATGTGTCTTGATATTGTATTTTCTCATGTAGACATAGCTGTGGATTACCAGATATAAACAAATGAAAGAGAAAAATAAAATTGTTTTTCATTAGTGGCATTTTGGGATTCATGGATTGTGTGAGCATGTCTGAAGAGACACTGCTATGACTAAAACACCATGGAAATGAGAGACATTTAATAACAACAGCACACATTCCTCTGCCAGAAATACAAACAACATGAAAACTTACAAAATAAAACTGAAATCTGTGATTTTGTCAGATAAACATGACATCAGCAGATAAAAATATATTTAAACTTTGCTTGGAAAGTATTTTTATTTCTGAGTAGATTCTGGTGCCCACCAACTGACTCAGATTCTAATCAGTGAGTTTAGTGTTGAGCATTAAAATTAAGGTGTTTCATTAGTGAATATGGTCCCTTTGTAAATTCCTAGTTAAGATTTAAAGTATTCACACCCTATATGGTTTGCACCCATAAGAAGGCAAATTTATGACCTCATTAAAATGGTGTAGCTTCCACTGACATTCTGGAACTCTGAGGCATTCAGAGATTCCACTCTGCCAGCTAGCAGTAACCGTATGGATGGTAACCATAAGGTTATAGGTGTAACCATGTGATGGTTACAGCCAGCCTGGTTACCTGTGGGCTGCACAGTGCAGGCAGTTTGAAAGAGCATGATTTACAAAATAGGTGTGGCAAGTCTCTGCAGGGCTTCGCAGAGCATAAGAAGCCTCAGAAAACCATGTTTGGTTGTTCTGCACTGAAATAATGCACAGGACTCTGGCACACAGTGCTTTCAACAAATGTAATCTGTGGTCTCAAGAAAACAGATAACCTCATAGGCACAGAACTTTGCAAAATCACGTCACCTTAATATATATTAACCTTCTACAGGGTATTTTGAAATTACCTGACTGACTTGCAAGACACATGTCTCTTCACCATTGACATTTGGACTCACCAAGGCTTTTGACATATGATGAGAACATATTACTTTTTAAAGGCAAACATATTGAATGAGACCTGCACTGTCCTTGGCAAACTATGCTCTCTCTAGACACTGCAATTCTTGAGTGCAGAGAACAATGTGTGACAGGTACACACCCTGCTTTCCACCCTGTTGCTTACATGTTCATCATTTTACAGGTTGTTTGCAAAACACGTTTCATCTCAACAGGATGCTCTTTGTATTTTTTTTTTCCTGGCAGAATGCAAGCATAAAGATCAAAGATACTGCTTTTCTGCAGTACTTCCTCTTAAGTAACATCAGCAGATTGCAGCACCAACAGAGGTTCAAGACACCGTGCTCCACAGGCTACTCAAGTGCCAATAGTTCTGTACTGGTTTTGTCCCATCTCTACTGAAGATGGAATTATAAGGGAAACAAATCATGTTTCATGAAATTAGAGTGTCTGAAACTAATTACACTGTCGTCCTCTAAGAAGTTCTGAAAAACTTTCAATGGAGTACACAGGCAGCTGCAATAATATAATTTGAGCATATAAATGAATAACTACAGCTTGTTTCTAAGCTGATGGGTCTGATGAATTGTAAAGGTCACTCTCAGAGACAAAAAGGTGGATTGGGATCAAAACAGAGGAAGCAGATAGAATGTATTTAAAAAAACCCAAACCAAATCAAACAAAATCCCACCACTTGCCTTTAGTTTTTCAAAGTGCTTGATATTTTCCCTATGAGTTTCCTTCTCAACACTTCTTTCCTCAAAAAAGCATGTAGCTTTTTATTTCTGTGCTCTCAGTTTCTAACCCTGATGAAGCATTATGTAGTAATTCTTTTTGCCAAGCTCTAAGACACCTTGTGATCATAAAGATGTGAAATTATTTTAATCAAAACAGAAATAGTCAGCAGTGTAGAGGTTCTCTCTCCAACCTCTTAGATACTTGTGAGCTATCTACATTGTATTGCTTCATGCTAGCCCATTAAAAACTCCTTTTATTATTCAGAAAAATTATTACTTTTTTTTGGTTTTGTGGTTTTCTCATAAACATTGGAGGAGAAAGTAAATATATTTTGTTTAAATAAGAACAGACAGCTTTCACATGCAGTTAATATTAGCATTAAAGCAAAAGAGTTACTTTCATAGATTTCCTTTATGTTCATTAAAGAAAGCTTAATGCAGAAGAGAATGCCAACTGCAGGACAAGCAATCCAACTATATTGTTTAAGAAACTAAAATTGGTGTCTTTATACATCTGAAAGCAGCCTATGTTTCCAAGAAAAAAAAGATGTTTCCATTTCTACCTTTTAAAACAATTTTTATGTTAAAATTTCCCAATTTTATTTTTAGAAACTGAAATTTGTTGGGCTTTTGAAAGACATGTAGTGAAAGTAATTTCTTTCAGCTCTTTAAATCTGTATCCTTTGAAAATGTGCAAGACTTTGAAATTATCTCCACAAGGGCTGAATTACTTGAAGGTGGAGTCCCGTTGGCAGAGACTGTTAAGGTGATGGGAACAGTGGAAACACTATTCCCATGTAGGAATGCTGGAACTGTCTACCAGTAAATGAGTCCTAAGGTGGGCATCCAAAACAAGCAGTTCTAGGAGAATCCTGTTTTGCTGATATAACTGCATTTGGACTAACAACTAGGGAATTCTCCCAGAACACCTGTGTCAGTCAGCAAACCTATTTTGGTATAAATCTGTACTGTGTACTTAGCTTGATATTTGGGGTGGAGTTGACCTTACAGTAGAAAATGCCAAAAGAAGTGAGAGAATGGAAAAATTTACTGTTACCATATAAGCAGACAGAAAAGTGTACCTGTATTCTCTGTGACTGCTTAGTAAGGGATGCTCAGAAAATCCAAAATGTATGATTTAAATAAAGTAGAATTTAGAAAACTTATATCTAACTGCTTGACATAGAAATAATGTAGGAATTATGGTTATATCATGAAACTTTAAGAAGAGTAGGAGACCACTGAAAGTCAATGCTGCATGGGAGCTATTGCCCTGGGCTGGAGTTCTTGACAAAGGTCCTGATGAGTCAGGAACCAACTATTTAGCGCAGTCTGTTGTGATAGGACAAGGGATAATGGCTTTAAACCAAATGAGGACAGGTTTAAATAAAATATAAGGTTTTTTATAACAAGTGTGACAAAACTCTGGAACAAGTAGACCTCTGAACCCTGGAAACATTCAAGGTCAGGCTGGATGGGGCTTTGAGCAACCTGGTGTAGAGGAAGGTGTCCCTGCTCATCACAAGAGCATTGGACTAAATGACATTTAACTATCCCTTTCAACCTAAAGCATTCTATGATTCTTTGATCTTTATCAAAATATTACTAAGTCAAGAACAGTGAATTTTTATAAGATGGGATTCAGTAAAAGCAGCCATTACTTTGTAAAGGACCTTGTAGATTTCTGGAATCTGCCCTTCCAAAGTGCTGGAGTTGGCACATGACTGTCTCTGTAGGGAACGAGGACAGCCAGCACAGTCCTAACATTTAGCAAATTATAGGCAATAGCAGCTTGTTACTACATGTTACAAGTTTTTATATATAAACTCTGTTTTATACTAACTGGGCTGTGTTTTTAATGATCTTTTCAGTGTATTGTTTTAGCTTTACATAAAGAAAAAAAAAAGGTTTAATTCAGTAATAATAGCAGTCATATATTCCAGTGATACTTAATCTGGACAAATTACTAGAAATTGCTTGAATAATAACTCAGTTGGAGAATAACATTTCCTCCAACCAATACTGGTATTTATTTTCCCTTTTGTGTCTTCCTAGAATGAGATAAATGCTGGGTTTTCAAACTGGGTTATTTTTGGAATGGGAGACAATTCAGTTAATTCTTTTTGAGGCCCTTGTCAGGTATTTCTTTTCTGTTGACATGTTGGCTGTCTCTGATTAGTGAAGACTGAGGGCCTGAGAGGGGGCAAAAACTCAGTGAAACAAAACACAGTGTGGGAGGTGTGGGGGACTCTTCCTCCTGTTTTAAGAGGAAGCAGTTTGCCCTTCTTTTAGTGACACATTGCACAAAGACTTCTTATAAGTGGGAAGTCATTAAGAGTTTGAATTACAATTTTAATATGTTATGTGTAATAGCCGATAGGTGTGGTGCAAGTTAAAGATAATTAACCAGCATAAAAAGCTCAGCTGAATTGTTTTTTTCTGGAGACAATCACGAAAAAAATAAATCCCTTCTGTAGCCAACAAAAGAAGTCTGTGGGCAATGCTTGACAGAAGAGGTGACAAAGAAAAGGGCAATAACTCCTTTACCAGGATCCCATTTCCAGGATACCTTCCTTAATTGCAGGTTAAGAGAGTGTATTCAGAAATTTTAGATCACTATTGCATAGAGACTGCCCTGGAGAATCCTCTCCATAATATGCACAAGGGCTCAAGAACTCTTTTATGGCAATGTGTGCTTTTATCCTGTGTTCAGAAGTTGAAGTGGGCTTTAGGAATTAACCCATAATATAGGCAATAATAAAAAAATAATTGCCATAAAAATTATTGTGTTCTTCACTCCAGGGAATTATGACCTATAGGTTCAGTACATAGAAGTAGAAATGAGAAATGAAGAAATTTAAGTTTTTCTTTTTCTTTTTTCTTTCCTTGAAAAAAAGGTCTGGTTTCATGAAGGAACCATCAAATCATTATTTTCCTGATGCATCCCCATTTTAAGTCTAATAATTTGTGTTTACTTGAAGCAAACTTGCTGAAATACACCCAGTTACAGCTGAAACATGGAAAAACATTAATTTCCATGTTACTTTTTAAATTACCTCACATGGTATGTCTATATAAAAAGAGAAAGAGACATTTATTAAATTCAGAATTCTATTATTGGCCGGCTGTATTTACAGTAGGTTGACACCAAATATCCAGTGCCACAAATTCATCTTCTAGTAATTTTCAGGGAACACAACTAGTAAATAATTGCTTCCACAGTTCTTCAGATGAGCCAACAAAATACTTTATAATAAATCCAACCCCACAAATAGAATTTCTTTAGGACAGTACATACATTTATAGAAGATGTTTGACCTTGTTCTGTTTGACCTGGATTCTTACAACATAGTTTCTTGCAGCAAACTATGAAAACGTTAAAGAAATAGCATACCTGGGAGTCTCTTTGCCTTAATACGCCTGCTTTGTCTTAATATGTATCATTGAGATGGGAATTTGGATGCTGTTCCTCTAACAGGAATTTTACTCATTTCTACCTGGTGGCACAAATCAATGAGTGTCAGTTTAAATTTAAACAATCAGCAAAACAACTGGGGTATCTTGTAAATGTCAGGGTAGTAAACTTGTTTTCTGCAGTTCATGATGTGTCTAGATTGCCATCAATTAGATTATTTGTATAATGCAATCATCAGAAACTGAGGACAGCCTCCCTAAATACCATGAGAATTTATGGATTTCTCACCTCAGTTCTTTGTGTCTGTTTTCATTCTCCCATTTAAACATTTATCTTAAAGAAAGAAAATTAGGACAGAAGCATATTGGGGAAGCTTGGATGGGATGGTGAGCCTGTGTTTTGTCACAAGTTTTTGCATAGGTGCCTAATATCCTCATGTCTATTTGGGGTAATTTGTAATTGACTACAGATTGCTGAGGTTTTAAAGTGTTTTTCTTGGTATAGGCTGATTTTATCAATGACAGTAACAGGTTTTTTATATACTGTGCAATATTAGCAAAAATATCAATTTGTTTTAATGGTTGTGGCTGCCGGGTCTGATTCCCTGCTGAGGGGCTGAGAGATGCTGTGCCTCTGGCAGTGTGGGACAGCCACACCTGTGGGTGCAGCCAAATTCCCACTGAGGCTGCATGTCACCAGTGGAGTGCTCCATAGTGTCTTGGTCAGCCCTGTGTGCCGTCAGGGCCCTGTGTCACAGGGAGATTTACAGTTTCTGCTGAGGTCAGAGCTTCGAGGGAGGTGGTGGATGTGCTCATTCCCTTGTTTGGGAAGGAAAACAAGTGTAGACTGCTTTAAAGCCTCCTGGCTTCTAAGCAGGTATTATTTCTTCTACAAGAGATACTTCTAAGAGGAGTGCTTACACAAGAATATTTATAAATGTGGGTGAAAGTAGATGAAACAGATGTTCCAAATCAGTTGCTCTTTTTTGAATATGTATTCTAGAGTTTATCTATATTTTTGTAAACATCTCCAAGTCACCCAACTGTTGTTTTCCCTTTCTCTGCATTCTCAATGTCTTTTCGGTTTTATTCAGCTATTTTTGTGAAAGTAACCAGTAGTTCATCTGAAATTTAATGAACATTCACTCATTTTTATTATCCAACTTCTCAAAAGCCAGCATAAATTATTTTTAATGGCCATTTACTTTTCTGCCATATCTTACATTCATAAAAATGCTGAAGTTATTTTGTCTGCTTTAGTGTTTATAGGTAGAAAATTCTATAGTTGCCAAGTCTTTTAAAATATCTTTAGCAATTATTTCAACACATTTTATTGGGTTTTGCCAATTACATGACTTTGTATATTAGACATTTATTATTATTATTACTACCATTACACTTTCTTTTAGAGTTGTTTGCTTTATAGTATTTTAGTAATGTCTTTCTAGAGTAAAGTGTAAACAGGAGAAGCTCACTCTACCACTTGAATATACTTTAAAGGGATGTAATACAAAGGGTGATTTTAGGGGAAGAGGTACTGCAGGCTGACCAGGTGTCCATTGCAGACCTTGGCAGGGCTCTGCCATCATGGAGTGCCCGTGGGCCTGCCTGTGGCATACAGGAGAGGTGTCTGTCTGTCTTGGCAGCTCACCTTCTTGTTAATCTGTAAAACATCACAGCTATGTTGTGAAGGAACAAACTTGGGCGTGTGGCCAGAGAAACATAATGAGCAACTCAATACGCATTTTGGAACATGACCTGAATGAGATACCTAAAAGATGTCAGAGCCTAGAGAAACCGCCCTGGGCATCTTTTATAGCCAGTAAAGAGGAAAAAAAGGCTTTAGGTTCCTCTAAAATAAGTTCCTATGATGTTACACAAAATGTGCTTTATTATATTATAGTTATCTAGAAATCAAGTTATTGGGCAAATTGTAAAAATAGCTGTAAAAAGTCACTGCTTTGCTGTAGACTGAGTGATGATGGTTCCATCCCTGAATGCTAAAGTTCTGACTAGTTTTCATTCCTCAGCAAAGTATGTCAGTGATAGTGTTAGCTGGTTTTAATGTCTTACTATTATTCTTTCCAATCATCAGCTTAAGGAAATACATGAGGGGTGTGAAGTGTATTTCACTCCACACACTTTCTTCATGAAAAGTTCACTTCAAATCATCATTCTGTCATTATTTACAGTTATTTTGAGAGAATTTTTTTTTTTATTTGAAAGAAAACTGAATGTACGCCATGCCCTGCATTTACTATCGTTACTGTTTAAAGGGCCAGTAAGGAAACAACAACCATGTGGAAGGTTTGATAGCACTTTTGTACTGTCATGAACTATAGTGGAATAAGTTACTGATTCTGCAAAAGATTGCTACAGTAGCTAGTACCTCTTTTTAATCCAGTCCAGTGCTTTAATTTCTTTGCATTTTAGGGGAAAAGTTGCTAATTGATATATACTCAATTAATGTAACATACTGGATAAAAGAAAAAAAAGGTAACATTAAATAGTGTTGAGGAAGATATGGAAGTAAGACTGGATAAAACCCCCAAAAATATGTGATGTAGCTATAAGTAAATCTTCTAAGGAGTGAATTCAGAAGAGGTACACTCATGTTTGCTAAGGAGGCAGATGTGCTTTAGAGAAATATAGCTTGGCTTAAAGTAGAGGAGAGATGAAGGATTTGCCTGTGGCTTACAGGACAGTTCCTCAAGAGATGCTGGGCCACTGACAGAAGCCATGGGCACAAGCTCACACACAGAAGGCTCACACGGAACATCAGGAAACATTCTTTCACTGTGAGGGTGAGTGAGCACTGATGAGTGAGTTTTCCCAGAGAGGCTGTGAGTCTCCATCCTTGCAGATACTCAAAGCCGTCTGGGCGGTCAGGGCAGCTGGCTCCAGTGACCCTGCCTCATGACCCAGGGACCCCTTCCCACCTTAGCCTTTCTCTGGCCCGTGGTTCGTTCCCTTTTTTACAGACCCCACCCGAGAGCAGACTCTCGCCCGTTGGCTGCGGGTGTGTCCTGCGGCCAGGAGTGAGCGCAGCGCTGACCAGCCCCGCTCCCCGCCGGGGCCGCTGCTGCGCTCTCCGGTCCGTGCCGAGCCACGGGGCCGCCCCTTCTACGGCCTCCCCCCGCCTCCAGCATCCCTGGGAGCCCCCGGCCAGCCCCGGCGCGCCCCTCCCGCCTGCTGCCGCGCAGGGGCCGCTCGCCAGCCCAGCGGGAACCGGGCGGAGAACAAAGTCTGCGGGCGGTGCCTGCGGGACGTCCCGCCGCTACCGGCCGGCGCCGTGCCCCGGTCCTGCCTCCCGCGCGTTCGGTATTTACAGCCGCCGCGGCCC